>CAFUXE010001641.1:42994-158818 GCA_903364295.1 Serranus cabrilla | reverse complement strand
TATGTATAACAAATTTGACAGGACATTTGATATAAACAACTCTCAATGCATCAGTTAAAATGATATGGGCTCCATGCAGGCTGTGCCAGATGTTGAACTATTGGTTTGTCATCTGGTCAATCCATATTTAAAGATTTCTGAAGATTATGTCTAATTAAAGCTCACTTCTCAGCTAGGTCTGATAACCTTTACCAACAGTTAAGAGTCTAAAGGCTACAACTTAAAGCCTGTAATTGTCTGTGTTAATTAGCTGTCAAACATCACAGTCTCTGTTTACATGATGATTTGTAGGCTTCAAGCCTTTGATAAGTGCTAAACATCAGTGTCATATGGAGACCATAATTTTTCTGCATTGTTATGCTTTGTGTTCAACAGATGAAAGCCAGTTCATATCAACTCCCTCCCATGTGTAGCTACACATGTAGGAAAACCTTTTTAAAAAAGTAGTTCTATAGATTGATTTATAGGCTGCAGTTTGTGAGCTCTTAACAGCTGATAAAATCCTGGAATTGCAGCACTTCAGGAAACAATTGGAAGAAATAAAAATAAAATTTAGATAGATTTCTAGACACCTGAACCTCTGCCAGCAGGCCTTATATTCGCTAATACATTTGTTCATGGATTCCCTTCATTGTTTAATAATCCTATTAATGCACATCAGTGCTCAGTAGAATCCCTCATGATTCATTCTCACTATGAGGCAGAATTACTCTGTAAGTAATTATTGAATCAATCTGCACAGAATACCTTGGCTCAGCAGATGACTGTTACAAAAGACAAAACAGATGAATATGATGTAACCGACCACTGTTCCACAGACTCAAGCAGATTATCTCTCATTGAAACCTGGCAAAGATGTGCAATTCATTAGAAAAATCGGAAAGCTCCTGTCGGGATCCCTGTGCTTTGGCCCCTCAGCTGACTCAGAAACCACATTATACCAACAGTCAAAGCGATGACTAATCTTGCAGACTAAAGGCTGCTTGCATAGGCAACTTAAAACTGCAATGTAAAAACAATTTCATGCTTGAGGTGAAGCTGACATACAGGGTTCAAACATCTAATGCAGCATCTCAGAAACTAAACTGTACCATGAAAGGTAACTGGGCTTTCGCTGCCTGGGCCCCTCAGCTGTGGGACTCCCTTCCTGAGGATCTCTGTAGCTTCATTTAAATAGTTCTGGATGTTTTTATTGCAAAGCACTGTGCAACTTTTTAAAGGCGCTATATATATATATATCAAATTGTTATTATTATTATTATTATACACTGGAAGTTTTCGGTTGACATTATGGCTACAAATGTCTCACCTTAAATACCATAATACCAGCATAAAAATAGGTAGCCTATGAGATTAGTTTATCAAATTCTTAGATATGAATACACATGCTGCTGCTATTTGTATAATTTGATCCAGAGTCAGTGAATGCTCTACTCAACGGTTCTTAGAGCTGCCTTATGGGCTGACTTCAAATCTGTAAATCTGTTTGTTAACTAGAAATGGGTATTGCAACAAATCCATATCACACAACTTCCACAACAAGCCCTCAACTGCTATATTAAAACACTGAACCTGGCAATGAATTAAAATTTAACACATCAAAATGTGTCCTGGCTTAAATCCTAACCACAGGTGGCGCTGTGTTTCTGTGCCTTGAGTTACAAACACATACTGTCCACACATTATTGTTTTGATTGATAACTAATCACTGTATTTTTCCTTCTATTTTTCTGCATTGATGGCCAGCTGACAGCAGAGGGAGGGAGAGTGATAAGAATGATGGCGGAGGAGAACAAGCATGATGCTATGTGACAAAGGTATGTGGTCAGATTATAATCCAGATCTACAGTCTATGGCGTGCACTGAAACCAACTCAACCACCACAAGGGTGAAATTCTGATTTAGAGTCACGAGTCTCCCCCATTACTACCCCCCACTTTCCCTCTCTCTCCTTCCTACCCCGGACTAAACCCCCTCCCTTCGGATCCTTTAACACTGGCCCACCGCATGATTTCCCCTCACAGAAATTGTTGCTCTAGTGGAACATTTAATGCACAGGGGCTCAAATTTCGGCTTCCCCAGTGCACAGCACTGTGTCCCAGCCAGCCGCAGTCTGCACACTAACCACTTCCTCTATCTGAAGCAAAGTAAGGAAGAAGAAAAAGAGGGTAGGGGGGCGAGCAGGACCATGAAGAAATGGAGAGATGCAAGCAAAGCAGCTGATAGATGTTGATAAGAATAGGAAGTAAGTGGGAGTGAATGAGGGTCTAATCAATCAGTCTTGTGTATTTCATAGAGGCAAAGATCCTCATCTTGTAGGTGATGCATAGCTCAACCATGAGTAGATAATTCCACAGTTTGTTCACTCAATGCACCGACCTATCGCCTTCTCTTTAAGTCATTTTCCACAGGTTTTTAATTCATCCAAGTCTGCTCTCCAGCTACATTTCCCTTCCACGAGCCTCTCATTTGCTTTATTTTTTCACCTGCCGGTCATTGACACAAATTTACGAAGTCCTCTGATGGGAAAAAAAAGCCCCCATCCCTCCCAAACCCTCACTAGACTGTGATTCATGTCAGTGTCAAGGAAAGATGCTTCTGAACTTAATGCTGTTAAAATGTTGATATAATTTTCAAAAGACTGCTTACCCTCCCTTTGTGCTTTTTAAAATGGCCTTGGTAACCCTGTTGTTGAGCTATAAATGTAATAGACAATACAATTAAGCTGTTTTAAGGAGGGAGATACATCAGTGATTTAGGGTTTAGTGTTGCTCCCCGTCTCGGAAAAAAGACACAAACTGAGTAACCAGACCTGCACATACATTCTTTCTTTACTTCCCTCACTTTGTCACTGTGTATCTGTATCTTTTCTTCTCTCTCGTACACATTCACCACACACAGAGTCTGGAAAACAACACACTCACATTAAGTCAATGACAGCAGTACAAAGGCTTAACATGTGGAAGCAGTTAAGCAGACCTTTGCAATCAAATAGACCTAAAGTAAAAGGGAAAAAGAAATACAGGAAACATAGCACACAACATCTTGTCAAATATGCGTATGATAGGAAAAAGAGATAGCTTTTACCCCAAGTGCTGTGTAAGACCTGATTAAATGTTTGTTGTTCATTATTTGACATTAGTGGAGACAAAAAACTGCTACCATACTCTACTTCACCCGTTTCCTTTTTACAATAGCCAAAGCCTATATATTAGGCTGTCATAAAAGTCAGTAAGCAGGGGGAAAACACATTCAACACTTATAATTGTCAGGGGATCATTCACTGAACTGATTGAATGAGTCAGTTTGGCAAACACTGTACATTTGAATATTCCTTTGGTCAGCTCTGTCCTGACCAATGAATATGGAGTGGCTTTTATGCTCATTTGGTTTCCATTTGGGGCCAACTTGAAGGGTACCACACTGGCCCTTGACAGATTTCTGACGTGTCTTTATATTTTATGGCTTTGCTGTTGCATAAAGGTGCTGAGGCGAGGCAACACATTCTCACTCCCAATTTATCAGATACCAACTCTTGGTTAGTGGCATGTGATACAGAAGCTTCCAATGCCTGTACAGCTGCAGTTTTGAAGTGTCTGGACCATAAACTGTATATAAATAAGGTCTGGATGCGAATTTCTGCCTTGTTACAAGCATTGTCGCTTTTCAAAATAAACTCCACTGTGTATAGGAAATGGTAGGCAACAAAAAGGAGCATCTGACTTATCTCCATATAAGCCTGGTGTGTCTAAAGGGCTGCCTTTTCCATACATATCTGATGTCGTACCTGTTGCCAAGGGACAGCGAACAAACGTCAGTGTCTGAAGTGTTAGTACTGTGAACAGGTTAGGCAAATAATATATATTCCACAGATAATTCAGACATTAAACAAATTTCAGACAAATCTTTGTATTTTTTTAATATCCTTTAAGATTTATGGGTCAATGGAAATGTAAATATTGCTTTTCTGTGGTGTCTGTTGTGGTCTAAGCCAGTGCCAGCTTTTTTGAGAGACACAATGAGTTTTATTAAAATTTGTCACAGCCCATTAACATCCGTCTTTTTTCTCATCTATCAGAACAAAGACACAAAACTTAAGGAGCCTTTCTTCTGCTTCGATCCTCTGTTGAGTCGATGGTGTAACAAAAGCAGAAGTGTGTGGATGTGGTTGTATGGTCCTCCTATCTCAAAAGCAACAATGACAGACAGGCTAGCTCCTAGTCCACTAAGTCCAATGTTCTTTCTTCAATTAATGCAGCTCCCGTCATTGCTTACACAGCTTGTTGGCCAGCCTGAAGTTTTCACTCCCAGGCTTAGCACTAACAGGCTGGCTTATCATAAAAGCAGTGGAATGCTCTTGAACCTTCTGTAGAAGTCTGCATCCCTTCCAGTGTACTGCCAAAAATAAAAACAACGACTCTCAAATCATTTTTGCCGACACTTGAGGGTCAGAAAGTCAGGTCAGCTTCTTGAAAGTTCAAAAATGTCCAAAGTAAAGGCATTATCTGCAAATTATTGACAGAATAAGAACTGCTTCTGGGTGGTTCAGGAATCAAAGAATCACTCTGTGATCTTTAAAAACGGAGGGATTTGTTACAGTTTGTACATTTCAGATGCTCTTTGACTCCTTGTGTTTTCTGGTCTATTGTTACATTGTTTATATCTGACAAATGGCTTAAATGCTAACTGAAAGGGAGTGATTGCATTCCAACTTTCCTCCTGATTGTGTTTGATTGAGCTGGTAATCAAACTTGGAACGCTTGCTAAGTCTGATTAGTGCCAGCTGCCTGAAACCAGTGGCATACTGTGTTTCTGCCACATGGAACAAGTGACACAGTGTTGTTCAGTCAAGGCATTTGCCTTGATTCAATATGACATAAGGCAATTTAGACGCAATTTCTGCTCGACATTGATTTGGATCATATTAAAAACTCTCGGGAAGACTCAAGGATATTACAAAGATATCAAAACGTTGCTTGAGGCAACATCAATACTTGCATGCATTCATGCACATTTTATATTTTCCAGAGAGTTTTTTTTTTCAAAATGTGAGATGTTGTGAGTTGTTGTGTTGAATAAATATGTTAGAAAGGTGCTAGGCTTGCTCTAGACTGAGAGATTGAGAGAACCCAGATAAAAGAGAGTGTTTTGTCATATTGTCTACATGCAGTCTGCTTTGCCTTATGAAGGTGCAGAAATCCCTATCTAATTCTTCATCATGTCACAGCTAATAGCTCATATGCTCAGTCACATCTGTGTGGAAACAGCTGGTGTTCAGGACAAGTATTTGAAGCTCCGAAAGACAATACTTAATTAGGTGAAAGGCCATCAGTTCTTTCTGGGTTGAAGACCAAAAACAATAATTTAATTGCTTAAATATGTGTTGTCTTGGTCTTTAAAGGGTTTGACACAGACTCATTTTGCATCCAAGTTCTGTTTCTCTGATCAGATTGGCATAGGCTGATAAACTCCAAAAGATAATACAAGGGATTTTCTCAAGACCTCTTAAGACATTTGACCAGGGATATAAAAGCAGAAGGAGCACTTTATAAAACCCGAAGACATGTTTGTAACCAGAAGTCTTAAAGTACGAAATGGACCCAGTGCTCATAAATGGTGTAATTGAACAGGGAGTCCAGCTGTCAACATCTACAGGGGGCATATTTACCTGTGCCTGGTCAGACGAAAGGCGCTCAGCATGCAGGGACGCCGTGCAGCTCTGGACCCTGCTCCTGGAATCATGCCATCTTCGTACTGTAAATCACAGAGCAGTAGGGGTCGTTGACAAAGTTTAAAAGTCTGAGTTGGTATTTCCAGCTAAACATCTCATTCCTGGACACCAGCTGTTTGGCAGAGTAAAAATGGGGCACTGACCCGCTATATATCTTGGTGGTTTTTTGGTGAATGTATTTTTTTCCATGGCTCATTTTTCGGACTTTGTTGTGGGCGGTATGTGATATTTATGATATCTTTAATGTAGTATGGCTGCTATGATTGGCAAGGCTGGGGTGTGCATGCATGTGTGAGTCCCTGAACGCTGTGTGTATGGAACCCAGTAAATGTAATATAGTCCAGGTACTCCCAAGTGGCCTTAAAAGTGAGGCCAATACAAAAGTGCCTCAAACCTCCATTCTCTCTAACAGCCAAAACTTGAAACTTGAAAAGTAAACCAAAACTTGTCCCTTAACTTCCCATACGTATTAATGTGCAAGGACTGATATAATGTGAGATTTGTCATGTAAGACAATCAGAAGGTTTTTGGAGGCCCCCTCCACAACAGCTTGAACCTCCGTCCAAATCCTAATCAGACCAATATCATTTTAATTTGGAACACAATCCATGGACCTCAATAAACCACAAGAACATTACACATTTTATCTCCTCTTTGAGTCTGCACACGTACAAATACTACATTAAAGTCTGTAATCAATGTAAAGTCCCTCCTCAGCCCATCATGATTGTGCACACAAGATTTCCTTCATCTTTCACTCTATACAAAAGCCATCAGCCCAGCGAAGTTCTGGCCTAAGTGGAACGTAGCCAGCACTTGATTCAGACAGGGCTTTGTGCACATGTAATGTTTTAATAGTTGTTCCTAAATTAGTTCTCATGAACATGTGGTGACCAGAGACACCAATAACCTTCTACATGTTTTCAGTTCGGCTTGTTTGTTTGTCTGTTTGTAAGCAGGAGTACGGAAGAACTATTGGCTCAGTTTCCATGAAACTTTGTGTAAGGATGTTGCATGTGCCAAGGAAGAACCTATGAAATTTTTATTGAAATTTTAGTGTTTTGTGAGATAAGACATGGCCTTGGCAAAGGTCTG
This sequence comes from Serranus cabrilla, assembly GCA_903364295.1. Lineage (NCBI taxonomy): Eukaryota > Metazoa > Chordata > Actinopteri > Perciformes > Serranidae > Serranus > Serranus cabrilla. Next base: position 151,992 of record CAFUXE010001641.1, on the reverse strand, counting down.
TGCTTTCCAAGTTCCCTTCTAGTTTCACATGCTATCAATTATTCCTATGACACTTTTAACCTTAACACAAGCTTCCCAGTACAACCACAGTCTGATGTGTATGTGGCAGGGACCCAGCACTCAGGGATGGTAATAAGAAACGGGTAAACACCACACTTTTACTTCCCCAATACAGATTTATTCCATCAGTCTGGGGACCCGGCAACCTTCCGGTCACAGGGCCTACTCTAACCATCAGGCCATTGCTACCCCCATTCACACATTCATATTCACATTTTGAATGTTCCCCCAAGGTCCAAGGGCATCTGACTATGGGGGCCTTGGCTGACCTAAGGCCAAGCCCCCTGGTGGTGAGAGGCCTCTGGCAACAGACCGACTGGCTTGGACAGCTATCCATTTCCAGTGGCACACGCTACAAATGCCAATGTCACACAAAAGAATTGCACAACTTGGTTTTTAAGTCCAAAATATTACACCCCACTTTCCCTCATGTCCTTCCTAAATTGTTGTTGTTCAACTGCTATTAAACTAATCATGTCCAGAAGACATGTTTGCCATAGTATCACAAATATATTTGCTTCAGTTTCTATCTATGTATGGAGAAAAATTAAATTTGTACTTTGATAAATACATTTTCATTTTGTTTCTAAAATCACAACTTAAGTAGTGAATGCAGGTTGTGCTCCCTGAGAGGCTCTTTTCGTGGCTGCTGCTTTTAAACACAATGTACAGCACCTTTCACGGGATTAGAGCCATTCTGCACGGACACTTTCTGCTTGCCAAATTAAATAGTTCTTTGAAAAATACAAACATAGTTATAGAAACTGAATCTGTCCTTTGCTGAGCAAACGAACTGCCAAGACTGGTACGAAAATAAACAGATGGTTTAAACTCTCGTTGGAACAGTAGCTGCCAGGGTGTAAAACAACATAAAATACCATCACACATAGACTTTCCCTTTGGAAACACCGAAACACCACACCACAAGATGTATTGCATTAACCATTGATGTGTTGTCATAAGGATTGCATTTAAAAAGTCTGTGAGAGGGACTTAACTTGGTGTTTGAGCGGTCAACCTGCAACAGACAATTGCATATAAGCTTCGTGAAACCTAATAATTACAAGCAGAAAATTGTAGACAGCTTGGTTTTCCATTGAGATCCAAATGGAGAAAAAAAGCCTAGTACAGTTTTTCCATCTGTCTCACAATGAATGTAAATGCAAACGCAATGAAACAGGAGTGTGTGTTCTCCCATGATGAAGACATGACGGAGACAGAAGTTTATGTGAGACCACAGAGTGTTATGACCTAAGTCTCAGTATGAGGACTTTTGAGTTGTGAGTTGCTTGATTGGATATAGAAATGTGGTGAGTGACCACAATTCATTTTTTATATTTTTTTGCCCTGGAAAGTCAAACAACTAAAAGAATGTAGTTTGTATAAGAGCTGATGTACATATATTAATTATATGTCTGTGATTGTCTCGCACTCAGCACTATATTGTATTGATTATTAGGAAGCAGACTGGGGGGAAAAATCTGTTCTGACATATAGCGCATTACTACGTCCATGGAATAATTTCATATGGGCAGCGAGGCTTTGTGTTTAAGCTGGGTGTCGAGAGACATGGCTTTGCCCCGAATCTGGATGTGTGAGTTTTGCGGTGTTCCTTTGTCGTCCATCTTGTGGCGTGTGGCTTTAGTTTCCACATTAGTATATTTCCCACTATTGCTACTGGCAGAACTCAACCTGCACAATGCTCTGCCAGAGATCTGGAAAAGTTAGAATGACTCACTTGAGCTCAGACAGAAACATTTACTTTCTTCCATTCTCTGTATGTGGGTCTTTAATATGTCCTTTTTTAATAAACGCTATATATTGAGATATTCCATAAGCATCAAATTAGTAATGAGATTGTGTCAGTTACTGAGTAATTGTTTTATTTTTTATGAGGTAACAAAAAAATCAGGCTGAATAGTACGCTGAGGAACCCATTTCTTTGAACCACCAGTGGATTCATGGTTCCTGTGACGATTGTGCTAAATTGATTTGGACCTCCATGATGGATCTAGCAGTTCAGTCACAAGCCAAATCTGAGAAACGCTGAGTAAAGGTCCTTTGAGACTGGATTTACATCCCCGGACGAACTATTAAGTGGCTAATAACACGCTGCTGTAGATACTTCAACCAAAGTTTTTGTTCTTCAGCTGTGGTGTCAACAGGATAAGTACTGTGGTGACGTTTGTGTTTTAATGTCAAATTGAGGAGAGAAATAAAATGTGATCCAACAAGTCAAGATTCATTACATTATGTTCCTGAAGAGGACTGTGTAGTTGGGTGAATATTGACGGCAGGAAAGTTAAAAGTTCAGCAAGCTGACAAACTCAAAGACAAAAGTCAAAACCACATAAATATATCATAGCTAAGATGTTGTACATATCTTTATGCCAAAAAAAACTTGAGACTTTATTCAAGTGGCTGTCTTTTGTATATTTGTTATTAAAATATTTAGTTGGGGCTGAAAGTTTTTCACTTTTTCACTCTTTTACTCATGACGTGTCTACTTTAACAAACAACTTAAAGTTTTTCAATAGAGAAAACCGGTTATTAAGAATTAAAGCAAAAATGGACGCTGTCTGGTCTTGCAGTTGAAGTCCATTTACATCTCAATTTTAACAGGGTGAGCTACGGTTATAACGTCAACAAAAAGTCAATCAACAGCTTGAAGTGCAGTTGATTGTTGCTCTTTTAGTGAAAATATTCCGTCCAGTTGGCTTGGCATGTCTGGAGGCCACTGGAAATTGGTCAAAAGTGGAGGCGGCCAGAGCAAATAAAACACGAGCTTGCAAATTAGTCTGGTTACCATAAAATGACAGGGGGGAGACCCTTAAGTTCTCTACAAAGTTCACAATATGAAGTTGGTATATTTTATGAGATTATAATTACCCAAATACGTAGTTCTGATTGCTCTGAGACATTGCCCAAAGCCATGAATTGTGCCTGCTGATCTGTGCCAGGCCTGTTTGACTTGTTTGTGGTAGCCTCCTGTGTTTTCTTGAATGCATTGGGACAGACTTCAGCTCTCCATGACCCTAAAAGGAATAATCAGGCAAGGAAAATGAATGATGGGAGAAGAAAACAGTTGAATGTCTATTTTCCAGCCAATTCTGCTTATTTACCCCCAAATTAACAGAAGCTCAGCGTATAACTCTGCATTTCCGATTTGCAGTTCCCAAAGATACCACGGTGACTAGCACATGATAATATGTTGGATGTATCATGTATTTCCACTTCAGCTTAGCTGTGGGTGGACAGTATTTGAAGCCTAAAACCAGAGATCTCAGGTTGAGTTTACATGTATGATATACTGTTTAGTCAAAATGCCATCTTTATAAAACATCCATAGAACAAATACGGAACAACTGGAGAAAATACTGTTTAAGTTGAGCACACATAGAGAAAGAGATCCTCCCTTTTGTTTATTTACCCATCAAAGTATAATCTTGCTTATAGGTGGAGTATACACATCACTTTCCTACAAGAGAGGAATCTTCCAAAGCCACATTCAGTCTCATAACATACAGTAACAGCAAGAAAGGCTTCAAGAAACACTATAACTCCAAGAAATAATTTAAAAAACACAGTGTGCATTCTGTAAAGTAACAGGATTTGTGCATGGCAGCCTAAAAACCACTGAATTCCTCCCGGCCTGCATTCTGTCACTCAAGTTCTCCACATCCAAATCCGCTCGCATTGCTTTCATTTGTGCTGTTGAGCTTCAACACTGATTGTCCGTCTCCTCTCATTCCTGAAATCTGATTTAATACATTTAGTGAAGAAAAAGACCTAGGTTTAAATCTTTAACCATAATAAATAATAGCAAAGATCCAGTTAGACACTGAATGGCTTTTCATTTTTCAGACAATTTGTTGATTTAACATTTGCATCAGTGGAAAAGAACAAGGTACATTTGCTCGAATACATGATTTAAAGTAAGCTGGAAGACTCATTTAAATAAATGTCTGCCACTTATGATTTGCAGTATTATACTAACAATGTAGGGAGGCGGATCTAACTTAACAGCGGACCTTCACCCAGCCGAAAACAAAAGTAAACAACTGCTTGCGTAACTTCAGTTTTTTCACATTTTGTGAATTACGTTTTTGTTTTGTAACCTACGTTTTGTTTTTTTACATAACACACATCAGTCATGTCACCCTTGTAACTACTACTTCAATTCTGGAATTTGTTTACATTTATTTACTTTTAAATTGTCTTATATAATAATTAACCAGGAAGTTTTTTTGCCCTAAACCTATAGGTCAATGGTTTTGTAGCATAAATTCAGCAAAACTGCAGCCTTTTTTACAACCGCAAACGCTCCACTGTACCGCAAACTGCCTGACAAGTGCTCATATTTGTCATTATAGGTGGTGTTGACATACAACCTATTCTGTTAGTTAGGTTGGAGATCTTGTTGGTAAACAATAACTATGGCCGAATGAAAAAAAGAGTGATGACTACAAAAATGACAATAAAAACAATTGCAAATTTGAGACTATAACTCAAAGTATAAATTTGAGTTACTTGAGTTGTGCAACTTCATATTCTACTTAAAGATGTTGAAAATTGCTCCACTCCTGTCATCTACAACATTAAAGTACTGCTTACTGATTAACCAGTTAATAATATTTAGTAACACTCTGAAAAGGCCCATTTGCCATAACGATTATTCTTAGTGCTAAAGATTGATGTATTTATTATTCATTTATTGAAGGCCCATTTTGAAAGCAGGACTTTTACTTGTAATAGGATCGTTTGTTATTTTGACTTAAATAACACATTGTCTTCCTTCCTACTTATTCCATCTCTGAGCGTTTTCCCAGTTCCATTATTTTCATATTGCTGAGAGAAAAATATATATGTACATCAGAATACAGAAATGCTAACCTGTAATTTTAACCTGTCAGACCATTCCATTTTGGATAATAGATGGAGTCTTGTTTGGTTCACGTATTCTACAGCACATAATGCTTGACAGAGAGCTTCCTGCAGATGACCTCCCAACACTTTCTCCAGGTTAATGCTTTAAGCAGGGCTACTTGCTGGAACTGTGCAGTAATCTCTCCCTGCTGTCCTCACAGAAGACGATACGGGGCCAAAGACAAGCTGCTGGAACAGCAGCATGTTTCAAAAAGCTCCTTGGAGGACTCCGAGTGTGTGCTCTATTGCTTTAAAAACCATTCATTGTTTCATCCTGCCCCTGCCTTACTTGGCTGTGATTTGTGGAAAGTAACATCTCCACGGGCAATACATTTCAGCATGTACAGTTGAATGTTTAAAGAACAATTTCCAAGAAAAATCTGAGCCAGTCTGAGAATTGTAGATGACTTCTAACAGGATAAGAGACTATGGGCATACAGACTATATGGACCTTCCAGTGTCAGTAGATGGTGAAGGCTTCACGCCCAGATTTGAGATTCTGGATCTTTCTTCCCCAGTTGGTTTATCTTTTTGAATCAAATGATGAACACTCCCTTTCATTGTTTCAGTGCTCTCAATCCCATGCACTTTTGGGGAAGTCCATCCTCGGAGACAGACAGAAATATGAAAGAGAAGCAGTGAAGAGAGATACATGGTTTTCTCAGTTCACAACAGAACAGAAATGCCTTTGTGCCCTCTTGGCTTTAAAATCAAAGATCTATTGAAAAGCATTGGTTATTGGCAGGTTTAGGGTCAGGGAAAGTACTGTCTGTAGCTTTAAGGTGTGTCCATAGGCCTCTCTATTTGTATCTGTTCAGAGAAAAAAATCACGTATCTTCATTTTTCTCTGTATGAAACTGTAGATCTTTGTTATGCAGTTGTTTGGATATTAATTAACACTTACTGTACATGTACCAAGAGGCTGTAATTTTCTTTTCTCTCTGTAACCCAGTTTTGCCTTACTGACAGTGGGCTTTACTGTAAATCTGCATGCCAATTTCGGTTATCAGTAAAGCATTAGGGAGAATTGTATATTTGCAAGGTATTTGTTTTTCCTGCCTCCAAGTAGCAACAACCAAAGTAATGCAGCTTGGAAGATAAAAAAAGAGCATCATTTCAGTGATTTGTGTGTCCCGCACTGTCAAAGTGCAACTTGAGAGGCTTTTCCACACTGAATAAAATTGCAGAAACTCAAACTGGAAAAAGCTTGTAAAAACAGTCAGATTTAAATATAGCTTTCAGAGTTGGCATGACTATCTGGATTGGCATGGCCATCCAAAAGCCTGCATCATTCATCTCTTACCTTGGCTGTTGAATTAATGCTTAAATAATGATGCTTCAGAAATAAGCAATGCAGAAGCAGTTGAATAAAACACCAGGAGACCGGGCTTGGAGGTCTAAAACGAGACAACAGTATGATGGGTGATAGATGTCTTTAGATAGTGATAGAAAATAGACTCTCAACATGAGGCACGCACCCAGCCTGCACTCTGAAGAGGTTTTGGCTATTTGCTTCTTGTGTCTGATCCCAGAGGGCTTGTCCTGTGTCTGGCCAAAGCTCCCGTTCTAGCCTGAGGAGACAGTCCATATATCGCACACAAATAGATAATCCTGGGGTGATTGAGGTAATTGCTTGCAGTTGTGGTTTGGTGCTGGAGAGGGCCCTGAAAAGGTGAGGTAAGTGCAGCTCCTGTTCAGTGTTGATTTCAGGCTGCACTTCACAGTGGGACTCTGTGTGGCTTATATGCTCTAGAGGAAGGAAAAAGAATATGATTTCAAACCCCAATTTTTCACACTCCACTTAGATCACCTCTGGTCCCTCTAACCCCAGCCCCCCCTTACCGACAGTGAGCTAAGTATCTACATGGCAATTTAGATTTTTGCAGCAAAGCATTTGGGAGAATAGCCCACCACCCCCTCCTGGTCTTGAAACACTGACAAATAGAGCCCAGCTCCTTGACTGCTCTGGCACACTGCCTCCATTCAGAGCACCAGATCTTAATTGTAGGTTCTTCTCCGATCTATCATTTGTCTTACAAGCTGACAGTGGGAGATTCTTGAGCTATGAGTTTGTACCCACAATACTGGATGAAACAATCCTTGTTATGAAAGTTTTCATGTTTATGGAGAACTTTATAATGACTGCCAAACCCCTATAACTTAATTTCCCCTCCAATTTGGGAATGTTTTATGCCGATAGAGTTTGATGGGCAGGAATGCTGCCTTTTAAAACGTTTCTATGTTGCATTGTCTTGTTAGGCTGCCTGAGGAAATCAGCGTATGCTCGTGATGTAACCTGGGAAACCCTGAAGATTTTCTTTTGCTTTAAAATAATGTAATGTCAGCAGGAAGCACAACTTAATGTCAATGTCAAGTTGATGTTTTTATAGCTGAAGACAGATGAAAAGGCCTAACGCCAAAGGCAGACATGTGTAATGTATCCGACCATTGAGTATCGCTTACTTTCTTACACCTAATGCAGTAACTCATTTCAAGAACCCTGCCCATTGGTATTTACATCCACAGTGCTATGTGGATATTTTCAGGCACCAGCAGTCAGCACAAGGCTTAATTTCCTGACTTGAAAGAAACAAGGCGGGCAGCAATCTACTGAGTAGAAGTGATGTAGGAAGGAAAAAAATCAATGAGCTTTTAAGCACCTTTAATGAAAACAACTCTTCATTCTCTCTATGTTTCTGGGTTATCCAAAGTCGTTTAAGCACAAACACTGGCTTGATTTGTGTGATCTGTGGCTGCTTTGTGTTGAAATGAAAAACGGGCTATGGTTGTAAACCAAGAGAAAGTGTCTGTTGGAGCCAAAGTTGTATATATATCAGTTTGACAGATTTTCAGATAGACAGCTGCTCAACAGGATGGATATCAGATGTGGATGTGTGACATGGATTAACCTCCATGATGAGTTTCACAGGCACTTCACAATCTCACATGGTTTGACTGCTAGTCTGCTCAGGATACTGTATGTGTGGTACTCATGGAAAGATGTGCAGGACCTTATTAGGGGTCCTTAAAGGCAGAGACAGGCAGCCAGTATGATTTTTTTTTACATTAAAGAATGTAAAATGTTCTAGTAGAAACCCAAAATACAAGTACAAACTTCAAAAATAGTAGAATATATCCTCTTTAATTAAAGAAGCATTAAAACATGACTCTGGACCATCCAAACATTTCTTTACATTGCTACTGTATACGTTTTTTGTTATACAGGTGTTTGTGTATTTTAGTCAAAGGTAGTCTCACTAATTGCAAATGTAAAAGCCATTTTCCAAACCCAAATGGAAATGAAGCCTATGTTAAGAAAAGATGTGCATTTATGTGACATACAGTGGTTTAGTAGTGAATTGGAGATCTACCAGGTGACCACAAATGGATTTCAGGAGAACTAATGTACACAAACTATGTCTTATTACGTAAGTGGATCATTATACATTCGGTAGTTAGGACTGGATGGTTCAAATGCAAGGGTATGAGGTAACATACAAACCCCACATTTGCGTTCCACTGTTAATACACTGGTTAGTTTGTGGTTGTGCCATGATGATAGCATTTGTGGTGCCTAGCAGGAGTCTGACAGAAGGCTTTTAAGTGTGTGATGAGAAATACTGATCTGCTGTATATCACTTTAGACCCACTTGTTAGAATATCTTTAAAAATGTTTATTAGTTATTATTTATATTTCATTATCCATCAAGAGAATGTTGTCCAAGCTGTAATTAAGTAAATATCCGACTTTTCCATGAAGTGACTTTATTTTTTCCAGGAAATCAGTCTTTATGTACAAGTACAAGTTGGCTCTGATTCACCAATTTTAAATGTAATTGTTCCACACAAACAATCAGCTAACACTAGCACTAGCTAGCTAGGTGGCTTGGTTAGCGAGGTAGCTTTGTAATACAAAATGATAAGACAACTCCTTAGACTGTGTTTTAAGACAAACTAATGCTGAAAACATTGCAAATAAGAGTTCTAATATGAAAACACAGTGATCTGTGGTACGACCTATCAATCACTATGTAGCCACACCCTAAAGCGTACCCTGCTTTATTGTCTGTTTCACTTTAAAAGGGATTAGAATTTACTAAATGAACGTGATGCTGTATTGAAGGTATAAAATTTGCAATTGAGACCATAAAGTCATATGAAAATTCTTGACCAAGGTGATCAAGTGAGAAATAGGGACTGACTTCTATACAATCTGACTTCTTCTGGCCACCAATGGAGTCGCCCCCTGCTGGTCATTAGAAAGAATGCAGGTTTATGGCACTCATGCATTCCCTTCGATTTTCCAACACAAAGATTGTAGCTTGATTTCATATTAGCAGATCATGTGTATTTTTTTTATGTAAAGGTTAAAGTAGTAACTATCATTGCAAGATAAATGTATTTAGGTAAAAACCACAAGACTTTCCTCTGACATGTAGTGAAGTTGAAGCAGAAAGTAGCATAAAATAGAAATATTCAGTTAAACTACAAGTATGTCAGAACTGTTGAACAGTGCAGTTCCTTGGAAATGTCCTTGGTTTCATTCCACCACAGAAGTGTCCACTACAAAAAAAAACTTGAGCCATTTGGGAGTATTCACCCAGTCAAACTGAGTTGAATGAGTGTGTGAGAGACTGAGTATTCCTGCCTGCGCTGTCACAGTGGACCTCCTTCTTCTTCTACTTCAGTCCCCTCCTACTTCCCAAGATATAGGCAGCGCTTTAACTTAGAGTCAATCAGAGTGGGATCTTTAACTGTGCCCGCCACTGGGTCTCTTTGCCTCAGCCCACCACATACACACTCACAGCAGTCATCACTCATACACACACACGCACACAAATGCACACATGCACGCTTGCACCGGCAAACATATGGAGTACTACTGCTTCCTCCTGCTCTGGATCTGCTGCCAGCAGTTAGGTGAGTGAAAGGTGTTTATGCATGTGTGTTATTGTTTCAGTGTCTGTGTATCTTTACACGCTTGCGTTGCGCTGATGTATAAATCAGACCTTCTCTCTTTCTTCATGTAGCTTTGCAGTATAATAATGGCTCTCTAATTGTTAGTTATACTTTGACCCGTTCCAACAGCAACTGGAAAGTTTGAGACTGTTGCTTTTAAAGGTTTTTTGTGTGCACAGACATATTCTGTACTTGAAGGAACAGTAATATCTGAATGAATGGCTGCCTGTGTGAATGACATCATAACCTGACATCTTGACCTAGTATCATGGTAAGAGGCAGGAAGGGCAGAGCTTGGTGGCTTTACTGAATGACAAGTTGCCCCCCTCAGGTCTACAGAGGTGCTGTGTGTCTCATAGGAAGCAGTCAGGTTCTCTTAAATGAAAGTTGATGCTATCTTTTCACAGTCAAGTTTCCAGTGACTGGAGAGTTTTTGGTGCTCAGCCAGAACTGTGGTCAATTACCAGTGAAATCACTATACCAGTGACACATGTAGACATGAGGAAAGAGAGAGAGTGAATAAAAGGCAAAAAAAAAAAGTGTATATATGTTTTTTAAACTCATCAAACCTACTGCGCTCTTTAAATTTACTGCCGAACCTGAAGGAACTGATGCAGCGCTACAGTAGAGACCTCCATCTGGTTAAGTTTTGAGCTCAGCATACTGTGGACTGTAACCACATTGTTTAAACACACTGTGTTGGCCAACGTTTCCATAGAATACCGTGCTTGTCACCATAGATATACATTAAAAGTTTTTCTCAAAAATGAAGCTTCATGCAGTTATTTCGCGGTCATGCTGCATCACCCTGAGATTAATACTGAAGTCTACCAGACTGGAATGTTTTAAGGAGAGCACATTAATTAATCTTCGATTTAGACATTCGATTGAGTAAATAACACAAAACTAAGATGTGGGGGGAAAGGAAATCACTATTGTAAATATTTGGTTTGATTTTGGAATTTGTTGGAAACAAGTTTTGGACTGACGCCACAGCGAGGGAGACACTGACCTTGTAGCTGGAGTCTGCGGAGAAAGACTCGATGCTGGCTGTGGTGGGAGATGTTTTTGGCAGGCACATGAGAAGGAGGCTGCATTTCAGTCTGCTGTTTGTGGAATCCTGGGACTCTTAATCCCGTCCAGATCACTTTGAGTCGGGCTGTCTCATATAGACGTAAATGACATGTCTTAACAGCGTGTGCTGTCATGAAGAGCTCCCAGTATGACTTCCATATCGATGTCGGAGGTGAAAAGTGCACTGGAAATGACAACAACAATGATAAATAGAATGACACCCAGAGAGTGCAGACCTCCGCCAAGACCAATGAGAATTCATGTGTTCCTCAGATGGTCCCAGTTGGGAAGTTGATCATCAGGAAATCTATTTGTCTTATTATTCTGACACAGTGTTAATTAAGCACAAAGCCCTATATCGCATTTGTAACAAATGTTTATTTGCGGCTTTAAATATTAAAAGGTTCTTCCTTGGTCCATGGCCCATACAGCCTTAACCAGGTTTGATGAAAATGGGCACAGTAATTTTTCCATCATCCTGCTGCGAGAAAAATAGACAAACAGAAAAAGTGAGTCAAAAACATAACCTCTTTGGTGGTGGTAGTAATGAATCACTACCATAAAATAAGCTGTTCCTAGAGGACCTGCAAAATTCAAAATTAATGTTCTGTTCAAGCAAAAATTACAGTGTGCTGGTTTCTGACTGGATTAGGTAAACCAATACGCCATGAGGGGTCCTGATAATAAATGAGGTAAAAGCCATGTGTATGGAAACAATTATATCATGGCCACTTCCCAAAGGAAATTCAGGAGTATGTCTTAGCATCATCATCATCATCATCATCCACTATTGGCTTATATTGTGCCACAATACACAATCTGCCTTGTTTTTTATCAAGCCCAAAAGAAGAGAGCTGGGTTCTGAAGCGACTTCAGCCAAACATGTTATTATAACTTCCAGGTCCGGCACATGATGCCTTGGCCGTCAGACAACTAAATACCTTGATTGTGAATGACACATACAGGTACTTTCTGATCTGACACCACTATTGTCAGGATAATGTCATTTATATGTATTTTAAAAAAGTCATAGGTGCCAACCACCCAACTTCTTCCCTATGGAGACTTTGTGGCTCTATGATGTCACCCAGTTATGAATGTAGAAGAATTATACTTCCCACAACTGAATAAGGGCTTTTGCACTTTAACATAATCTATACGGTTTTGGGATATTTCCTGAAACAACTGATGCTGCAGTTTGACTCTTTACTGAAGAAAACAGTTATTTGTTCATATATGTTGATTCATGTGTTAAACACTTGACTCAGGTGTCTGTTACAGGAATTTAATGGACACATTTTGAATAAAAGTAGTAAATTCCATGGCCATGGTATAAAATCTATTACATGTAATTATCCTATTTACAAGAACAAATTCCTCTTGAGAGCTCCAGCTATCCCAGATATTTGCTGTAACTTTGCCAACACATTTGGGAGGAGGATATGTTTCACAGATCTCTGCTGTTTTCTTTGTTCAATATCTTGACTGATTTCAGATGATTATAATGAGGTGGTATAGTTTGGTCAGGGATCCATTCCTTCATGCTGTGTCTGTTGCCTTTTGGATCTTTCTGTGTCCAGATCATGTTCAAAAGTGAGTCTGCTGTCCACCGGCATGTACTGAAACTAAATATGTCGGTAGCTTCAGATATCCCGGGGGTAGTTAATATTAAAGTCTCTCATGAAAATGAATGATTAAAGCAGTTGGTTGAATTAATGTCAGAACGTTTAGAAAAAATATGTGAACATTAATCAGTATTAGTAGCTTCAGACAATTTATTAGCTGTCAAGTTTTATTTTTACAGGTAGTTAATGTTCCGGCACATCATGTTATTTTGGTAATATTAAAACTCACAGTTTACTAATTCTTTTCCTGGCCTGACAGTGTTGTGTAGTTGTGTTGTTTGATAGCTGGTTTGAACCCCTGGAGGATGTTTGTTGGCTCAGAGGGTTAACAGCTTGTTAATCAGTGCCCAGTTGGCTGTTGCGTATTGGGAACATCTGGTTTTAGAAACCCCGTGCCTCCCAGAGTGTTTACGTTGGCCTGGGGTAAGTGTGCTATAAGGTGCCAGAATCTTTGGAAGTATATTGTCAAGTGTGAAGTATCTTTACAGAGAAAACCATTGTAATGGAAACCCACAATGGACTATGAAAAAATAGTACATTCTGTTGCTTTTGAGCTGTATCTCATGTGGAGACTCTGTTCTCTGATTTGTTAAAGTGCTACTGGTCCCCGAACCAGTCAGATATAGTCAAAATGCATCTATACACTCACATATATATACCAGAATAGAATATACATTGACTAAAAAGCAGTAATGAAGAACAAGCTTCATGATGTACCTTATCTTTTCCTAATACTAATCCGTTTGTTTTTGAGTTTCGCCTGCGTCATCTCACGCCACCCAACTAAAATCCTCTTTCTAGAATAATTTAAATTCTTGGTTGCACTTCAGCACATACATTTTGTCTTCTAGGTAACTCCATTACCCCCTCTAGAGATAATTTTTGCATTAAATTCTTTTTTTGCCTGATCGTGCCTGAGAGTTGTTAGATTAACTTGCAAATGTGGTATTTAACATGCCCGGGGCATCGGGTAATCCTCACTGATATTTCTCAACTTATGAAAGGACTACATCATGCCTGTCTGATATGAGGATGACTCCGAGCCAACACTTTACACAACGTAACCCTCATGCCTGCTCTTTGTCAGTGGGTCTGTGGTGGAGCTCCTGCAGCTTGGTGCTTGGCCAAAGGCAGCAGCGGACTAGTGTTGGTCGCACGGGCAGCCACCGGCCTGAGGTTTATTTATCTGGGCACGGAAGCCGGTTCACAGGAAACCCAGCGAGAGTCCGACCTTGCGTTAGAAGCTGCTGATATTACTGGGAATATTAAATCGCTCTGCCACATTAGTAGCTTGAAATGGAAACTGGATCACCTCCATTCTCATGCTTTCACCCTGACACTTCCCTTGTTTTAGCTTTCACTCATTTCTTGGTCAGGCCTCAAACATTCTGTGATTGCATCTTGGGGAATTTATTTTAAATGCTTAAGAGTCATCCTAGCATTAAATCAGCTACCAGAACTGTTAACATGTTTGTGCTCCAGTTGAACAAAGATGGAAGGAATTTAAGATGACACAGTCCACTGGCCTTTATTTGCAGAATGATGTATGCTGCGCTACACTGTCAAGAGTTACCTACTGATTTGTATTTATTGTTCATACACCTATCTGTTCCCAGCAATCTATTTTCAGTCACACCTTTAATGTTTTATATAAACAGAAACTTTAGGAGGATGTTTGGGGGTAGGATCAAACACCAGCTGAACATGTGAACCATTCATACAACAGGAAATGAGCAATGTGGAGAACGTGTCAATATTTACATGAAGACTCTGCATGGCAGCGATGGCCATTTATTTTAATAGAGGTTTTCATGAAACTGAACAAATGGGCTATAGTTTTGCCAATCACGGTGTGATAAACTTCTGGTCAGTTGACAGACTTGAGAAATGAATGACTCATTCACTCTGTGGCTGTCACTCCACTCACATTATGTCCCGTGGTAACACTGTGGTTGTGCCTGCAGCCCCTAAAACCCTGAAGTTTACTGATACTCACTGAACAGTGGGAGTAGATATTTGTGTTGCTATTTGTTTAGACAACCTATTAACACTCTAAAGTACTCACTATCTAAGGAATGGACAACTTAACATTTTTGTGAAAGGACCATTTTTCTTCAAGGAATACAGCTGCTCAATATCTCAATATGTCTCTGCATTACAAACAGCTGCTCACCCAAACAAATACATCTTGTTTGCTGTGGAGCAAACAAAAAGACAAATTGAGTTGCAGCTGTACCCCATAATACTACAGCGCTATATGTGAGAACTTGGACACTTATAATCTTGAATAAAAGATAACACCATGTTTATAATGTAAAAATACTGATAGGAGTCATTTTTATTTAATTGAGCTATAGATGGAGTACAATCTGATTCAACTGCAATTGGAATTTCATAATATAACCCCATTATTTAACCAAAGAGAGACATGAGTCACGTCACCCTTTATAGGATTTCTTGTTCTGAAGTCAAAAGTTTTCCCTAAAGTGGAGAAGGAGAGGCTTGAAGCACAGCTGAGGTTCCTCTTCACTGCAATCTAACATGCAATTAAGGTGGAAATTATCCCACAGTTTACCCAAAAGTTGCGTAATCAGTTAGATTACAGAAAAGCTCTAACTTTAGTAATTGGTGTTCTATTATAAGCTGCTTAATGTGTTTTCCAATGGAACAAAAAGTGGATTTTGGAGGCAGCGTGTCAATGTAAGACAGGGTTATAAATGACTTTGCCAAGGCCAGCTCAAAATGATGACAGAGCTTCATGAAACCGCAAATGTACAAAGATGAGAGGAAAAGTGAGAGAAAGGAGGGAAATAACAGAAAGAACCTGAGTTCCTGGTAAGTTATGACAACAGTCAGAGGTTGAGCTGAACAAATACACACAGACATGGACTACTTCTTCTAACGCTAGAAAATAATTAGTCTGTACAATGTGCCAAAAGTATTTAAAGCGGTTCCAAATGGGCATACACAAAGAGATGTAATGATGATGGTGCCATCACAAGGAGGATGAAGATGCAATAATCATTTAAATAGGGGAATGAAATGAAAGGCATTCCCATTGTTTTTCTTGGTGTTGTTCACATGAAAGAGAGAGAGAGATGTTCAAACCCTGCTCAGTTTCTCGTCTCTGCAGTGGGAAGTCACTGCATGAAGTGTGTGAATTCTGGATTCTTGGTTTTTGGACAGTTACAGAAATTGTCAGATGCAAACCCCCATTTTGCGGTCTGAAACCGTGTGTGGGGTTCTGACGCCATTGGCCCATCTGACGAGCAGTTCTGATGAAGTACACGGGAACCTTAAGGGGCCTTCAAAGCTAAATCTTGCTCAGGGTTGGAGTCAGTCCACAAACCACACATCCACACAGAGTTGACAACTAAAATAAGTGTATTTTTTTTATGACTGAACAATTGTTTTGTTTGTGTGTGCAAAACTTCGTCCATCCAAATGTTTTTTTGGAGAGCCAAAGTTTTGTCTCCATCTCGCTACCTATTGTTTTTCATGTATAGCCAAGAAAAACAAGCAGCTCCTGTGAGGTCTGTTTAAAAACCTAATCTGTAGTTTTCCTAATGGCAGACACACATTGGTATGTCTGAAGGTTTTGGGACATAAAGTCCTTGACATCAACTAGACGGTTATGTAATGTGGGCAACTTGGGCTTCTCGATTTATCTTGGCAATGCAGATGAGTATCTTTCAGATACAAGTGAAAACAGATGCTATACTCCAATTAATTGGGTCAGAAGTAACACAGCAACAACATTGAGTCAACAGTAATCATATTAAGAGACTCAAAAAGTTAGTTACAGCGTCGTTATTTATATGTATTGTCTGTTATATTAATATTGTATTATTATTAACTGCCAATGGAAAGTAATTAAAATGTAAAGTTTCCACTTCTGATTGACATCATAACAAGAGAATTCTGGGTACAGCTGTCTTGAATTGGACCCCAGCTGTCAGACGTTGTGGGTTAATTTGAATTTTACATGTTTTCCAACTTTGTTGAGCATTCCTTCACCTTGTTGTTTACATTTAACTGAATTTCCCCTTGCAGGGAAGAAAAAGGCTCACTTAACTTGACGTGACCCCAGAGCCTCACAGATGGGGAGTGAGCTGGCTGAGAGGAGGGTCATTTAGCGTGAGGGCGAGGGATTGAATAAGCCCAGCAGTGTGTAGACAAGAGCCACAGAGATGTAAGAAGTGGGGGAGTTTGTGGTGGTTTAAAGCAGAGGCTTTTGTGCTTTCAGCTCAGCTGTGTAGCTTATGCTGTGAGAAAAAGCTTCATTTTGAAGCAATACATAACAAACTCTGTGTCTCATCAAGCCTGAAGTCTGCTGAACTTTCCCTTCTTAATGCGTTTTTTGGCTCTAAAATGTAATAGTTCCCAGTGTAACTTGGTATATTTATAGAATTAGAGTATCACTGACCTCTAGTGTCAAGGTCAATGTGGTTGACCTTACAGTAGCTGAAACATCAATGGAGCCACACTGATCAACACGCACACTTACAATAAGTCTGGCAACTTGTGAGACAGAGATCAGCAGGAGATTAAGTAGAAGACAGATGAACGGAGAGAGATGGATTGAGAGGAAGTCAGAGTGGTTGACGATTAAGTTTTTTCCCTTCACTTCTGCCAAAAGGAAAATCTCATCACCTCACACAGAATCCTCCCCTTTCGATGGAAATCACCATCAATGAACTGTAATGGGTAACTCAGTGACAAGCAACATGTGAGAGAAACCTTCTCCAATTGGTATTTTAATTGAAAACAGACATTCACTGCTCTTTTCTACCACCTGGTGAGCTGTCAAAAGATGTGAGAGAAATTTAAGTACACAATCGGGAAAACAGAATTGCTTTGATGGGGTCCCACAGCAGCTTTTACTCGATGTCAGGTTACACCTCACCATCTATTAACTGCAATATCAAAACTAAAGTCCTTGCTGAGTCCCTTTGCCAATCTTAGACGTAACTCCAGTTGCAAGATAAAAGGCACTGGGTCAAATTTTTCTTACATCAGATTTATTGTCATATAACTATATACATTCATGTCACATTTTATAGATATTCTGATAGCTTGCCCTGAAAAAACCCAGATGTATTATCACATGGTTGTGCATCACAGTGCTGAGTTTATATCTACTACAGTTTTACAAAAGAAAGACAAGGTAAACCAAAAATAAATGACTTAAACCTCATTAAATAGCATTAGTTTAATGAGAAGCCAATATGACTTGTTTAAGTATCACAACTCAAAGTCCAAGACTTAGGACTTGACTTTGAACTTGAGTGCAAAGACTTGAGATTCACTTTTAGACAATGACTTGGTCCCATCTCTGGGTTAAGGCCTGTTATATTTATTATATGCCAGATTGGTGCCTATCAAAGAGTTCTTGTGTCAGTAAGACATGAGACATGTAGGTGATGGACGACTGTCAGTCATATGTGACAGACAGCTCAGCTGCTCTGCAACGTACACAATGAAAATGTGTTTTCTTGATGGGGGAAGTCTGTGTTTAGACTGGTGCAGGGAGAAACAGAAACAGACACGAGGCAGGGTCGGCATTATTCTAATGATGAGTAAGGACGAGATTGCAGCTGTTGCAGATGTTGAGGTCTAATCAATGTTAATGTAAATATTACTTTCAGTACAGCTGCTGAGGTACTGGAGATGAAATCTCTGTGTTGGATATACTGCTGCTTTAGAACTACTGACTTGGTGTCAGGTCATGGTATCTTTTTTAGCGAATGCTGATGAAAGTTGTCTTTTCTTTTTCCAGGTTTCCATGACTGCTTCAATATCGACACAAAGAACCCCAGAATCATCAAAGGCCCTAAACAAGCCCAGTTTGGATACACTGTTCAGCAGCATGTGGGTGCTGGAGGGGAGAAGTGGTAAGGAGCTGATATGATTCACAAACTGCTGCCATTTAAAATATTATGGCTTGTGATGTTTTGCAATCACAGCGATTTGATGTCAGATTCTGCTGACTACTGCATGTCTCATCATAGAGCTTCGCAAACATTGTATTCTTTATAATCAATCAATTTCAGCAACTGAAAAACTGCTGTATTAACATTATTATGGCTTCTGGTCAACATGTCCTTCAGCTCATGTGACCATGTGGGATGTTTGTTCCTAACCTCTGATATGACCTACAAAAGGGTTTCCTAAATTAGCGCCTCTATCAGTGACAGTAGATTTTATTATACCTAAATATTCGATATATGAACAGTTTCAGTTTTAAACCTGTGATTAATGTTGTGAAACTGCCATAGGTTAGTCAGGTTTATTTGGGCTTAGGAACAAAATTTGGTTTTGGTTCAAATACGTTTGTTAAGTAACTTATTTTACATACATAAGTTAATATGTAACTATAAATTGCGCACTTAAGCTAATATAACTTACTGGCTTTTGGTTCCACATGGGACATGAATAGTTTTCTCCTGTGTCAGAGTCCTGTTTGTTTTATTCACCTCCTCTCTATGTGGAATTTAACTGTTTTCATAAAAACGTCCGCTGACTTCCTCCTTTGCCCCGTCACAATTACTATGACCACTAGAGGTCGCTAACAAAACGTTAACATGGCTCGTATAAGCTTCCTGTACAGCGTTTTTTGGATGTCCTTCTGACATCACAATGAGCACTTGAATTATAGTGATAAACTTATTTATTTTGTTTATTTTTAGCTTCTTACCTTTTCCGCAGTCAAATTTTACCTAAGAGATGTATTGCTAAGATTAAGAGGGCAAATACATAAGGACTGTGAAACACATGCAACAAGCTGTAGTGCTGACAGACTGTCTGCCTTGGCAGTAAGATGATTTTCCCCCGGAAAGATAGTGATCTACTGTACCTCTCCTGCGGTGTTTTAAGTTTCCTCCCATTAATTTGTGCTTGCAAAAAAAAATTGTACTTCTGAGCTGAATACCTCACATTCATCATGTTACCTCATAGCACAAACTGACTCCTGATGCACACTATTATTAGGCCAACTGGCACCGTGTGGTGGCCAGAATTAGTTTCTGGCATCCCCAAAATGTCTGGTAACAAACACTGTGCTAGTCCCATGCCGAGTTCCAGCTGTGCTTCTGTCTGTGTCTGTGTGTGCTTTTGTGAGTGTGCAAATCATTAGTTCTGTTTATATATATTTTAATTATATATCTGTTTTTTTCTCTCTCGGACGTCAGTGGCCTCCAGACAGACTTCACCAGAAAATTGATAGAGTTGGTCATTTGTATAAATGCTTAAGACAACCGTTGTTTACAATTTCCTGACGAACAATCTCTTGCAGTAGATAAGTGAATAATGACCCCGTAACGTAGCTTCATTAGTGAGGCTGGATGCTTTGCTTTACAATGCATGTGACCATAACCATGGTTCACATCTTGTTTCCTTACAACAGTCAGCCTTGTTGTAACAATGAAAGCTAAATTGAAAACAACCAGATCTTTCCCAAACCTTATGCACGGTCTCAGTCGCCTTAGGCTGTGTTCAGACAGACAAAAGCACCGGGGAAAGAAATGCAGCCGTCTTGTTCATTTAAGTAAGATCACTGCAGGGACCGGGCCACAGCAAATAAATGTGGGTCTGTCTGCTAAAAAAGTCAAATCTGGCTCAATTTATGCAGCAAAACAATGCAGCTTCATTCGTAAAAACGTTGCATTGGCCATTTAGAGACATACAATAGAAAGTAGCATTGTTGTCTTTGTAACATAAATGCTGTATTTCTGTTTATTTTGTGACTGTTATGATGAAACATAAAGCACATTGCTGCTTTCCAGAGCAGTAAAATCCTACCTCATAGTCGTATAAACTGCTGTGCAGCATTTTGGAATCAGAATCAAGTCCAATGACTCAGATGGGCTTTTTGTGTGCCAAACTACTGATCAACAAACTATCGAGTGGGCCTTAATCATAGAGGTGAAAACACTTGCATTGCTCATATAAGTGTAATATAAGCCTTGTTAGATGTAGCTAATCTAATTAATTTTGCAACAACATTGTGGTAAAACTGGGCTATTAAGACTGTATTGGTCATTATACTCCCAATGAAGCCCAATGGTATATTTCTAATTTTAACACTTATATAATAATGGGAGCATTGTATATGCAGTAAATAGCACACTGTCCCGTGCTAATTGTTTTTACTGCTCTTGGCTAGTTGTCCATCCTGATCAGCCCTGGGCAGCCTGTGATATGAGGCCTATAGTTTTGTACTTGAGTGTGCGTTAGCATCTGTAGAAGTATTGTATTCATATAAAGAAACCTTAGAATATGTAATCTGGCAATTAAATCTTTCTGCTGCCTGCTAAAATCACATATTTCAATGTGATGTGAGACATTATTGGAAAGTAATTGCATTCAAACCCTTTCTTACTTCTTCAGAGGGTTTTGTTTTAGGATAAGAATAGGTTTTAGGGTTGTGGTTAGAATCAGGTGTAGCTTCAAGCTTTTTACAGTCAACAAATCCCAAGAAAAGACAAAGATCAACCATGAATTAAACTTACAAACAATCTTCGTGAAGCCAAAGCATGATGTGGCTTATTCCTCTGAGTCAAATGCCTTCATAGTTTTCCATAATATACTAAAACCACATCAATGAGTCACACTGTTTCACTGGGTGAAATCTTATCTAGTTGTAATCACCATGAGCACTGTAGGCTAGTTATGAGTGAGTCAGTCCAAGAAACACTCTCACTGTCATAAATGCTTACGAATCTACAACTCAAAACATCACTTAACAAATGCACAACTGACTGAATTGCTTTTGGCAAATGTCTTGAAAAGTCTTTAAAAGGAAACTCTATATTTGTGACCCCTTTTCATCTTCAATACGGGGTTGGGAAGTCGTAAGTCTAGAGGCACATTGTTGTGTTTGGTCTTTTATCAACGTTTTTGACAATTATAAAAATGTAGAACCACACTAGCTTTATCCCATGAGGGGCTAAGGAGTGCAAACCTGTGTGTTCTTGGTCTACAGAAGGAGACAGTTACACACATGCAGACTGAAGTGACACACTAGCAAGAGCTGCCAGCTGACCAAAGAGAAAGTCATCTTTTGCACATGTCAGCAACAGAGTCCGTCACACTGTAAAATCCACCTTCTTTACTACACAGAGCAACTGTACGCCAGCCGTGTCTACCAAAACTGAAATGGTCTGATGAGGGTGATCTGTATGAAAGGTGCTGTCTCGGCTGAAGTAAATGTCTGAGAACAAGGTGGAAACATTTGCAGTGGGATGATAGTATTATGATGTATTATGTGTTCATACACCTGGTATAAATGTGTCTTTTTCATAAGTAGTAAAATAGCCTTTTGATTGATAACATTTCTGGGCATTTCTCTTATTTTTGTACATGTTAACAGTGTCATGAAGTTGTAATTGTGGCTGCTCACTTTAGTGTCTGACTCAGCCTACTGGGACCCACAGTGTTGAGTCTCTCACGTTTTACACCTTTGTTATGACTCGTTTGTCTCCCTGGCAAGACAACTTAGTCACCCGGTGGAGTTTAGTTTTAAAGAGACTGTTTAGTCAGTGCAGCAGTGTGCGTAGGTGTGGGTATGTGAACACACAGCTGCGTTGACAAACTCAAGCTGGACCGTATATTTGTGTGTCTGTGGGAGTGTGTGTGCAGTGCATAATCTGACAGTTCTCAGCTGGACTCTCTTGCAGTAGATAAGTGAGGAATGTTGCAAGATCTGAGGGAGAGGTGAAAACACCATTATACTGAGCGTTAAAATGATTACAAATAACGATGTTTCAAAATTTAACAAGGCGAGATTCGTCTCATCCACATTGGCACATGTAAACCAAAGATATTGCTGTTCAGGATAGATTTATCTCTGACTAGTGGGAGTCTCCAGTCTTTATCAGACAGTTGTAGAGGTATTCAGATTATTTAATTAAAAACTGTAAACGGAAGATAAACCAGTCAGTGAACTTATCATACAAAAGTAATGCACTACAATAAGTCTATAACCAGCATATTATAAAGGACGACAAAGACCACGTAGGAAGGAAGTCCGGAATAAAAAACAGAGTTATTGATTAAGACTTTTTTTTAAAACACTCTTTTAATGGATGCAGTCTGATGAGGTGATGAGTAGTTGGGCAGTGATCATTCGTTTTCCTGGAAACCTTTAGGATGTTGCATAAATATAGTCATCAGACACATATAAACTGTCATATGAGGATTAACATTACTAACTGTTATCTACAAACCGCGCTTCATTATCAAGTACTTATAAACAATGGCTTATTAACATTGATATTTAATATACTGTTAGAAATTAGATCTTATGTTAAAATCTTTACATACTGATTTCAATATATGTTTGGAATTTACTCCATATGTTTTTAAGTAAAATGTTAAACTGCAGAGAAAGTTATAACTAAAGAAGTCAATTAAATGTATAAACTATAGGTAAATAAAAGACTAAAAATAGGAGAATTCACTCTCAAATGAAGTAAAATAGAAATAGAAAGTAGCATATGACATAAATGCCCAGAAATGCACCATTGCTTCAATACAATACTTTACACCTTTATTTAATTGTTTTCCGTCGCTGGTACCAGATCAGTGATGCTTTCTTGTGGAGAAATGATGTATTTGACTCCACGTGTCTCCCATTTTCACGTCTGTCATCTGAGAGGGATTTCTATTTGTTTTCCTCAAGATTAATGTGTCGATGAGGCAATGAACTCTGCTGATTAGGACAGAATCTGCTCTTTTTTGTTGCAAGCAAATTAAAATGAATCTTTGAAGTGCCAGACAGCAACTCTGCAGCAGAACATGTGCTCACCAAGTGTCAGCACTTCAGGGGGCATCTCAGCCCATTGTCTGGGTTTGTGTGTTCCGATGCGTGCGTTCGCTATATTTACAGATGTGACTTCATGCTTAGATTAGTCAGTTAGAAAACCCAGTGACACACTTATTACACATTGCAGTGGAGAGTCGATTCTGTCCCTGGCCATTTATGCCTCTAACTTTTAACCTCATGTGGTTTCACCTCAGCTGAGCTTTTGAGAGAATTTGAATTGTTACAATCACCCATGATGCCTGTGAGCATCTGTGCTAGACTGCAGCGCTGTCAACTTTTCCAGAGCTGTCTGATTTCTCAAAACCCTCAGCTCTGTGTTTGGATAGGAACAGGATCACAGCTGGAAAGTGACTCTGTTTAAAAGAAAAAAAAGCTTTTTATGACCTGAACCTGAAGTGAAAGAGGCAAGCAGCTAAATTCAAAAAGCTTTTTTTGAGCACCAAATTAAGAAAGTAGTGTGTTTTGATTCCAGTGTGCTTGGACAAGTTATTTACAGCTTTTATGGATCTGAGGTCTGAAAACAGTATGTGTAGAAAAAGACTTTACCCAAGCTTGTGAGCAGGAAAAATAATACTATTTTCACAATTTTTTGGCCTCAGAGACGTCAAGAAGTTGAGACATCTTTGTCAGGTCCGATGACAGTTTCTGTCCATGACTGCTGACGGAGCTACCAAGTTGAGGAAAGGTCATAAGGTCAAGAATGTGTCATTTCCTCACGTGTCTACTGAACCTTATGGTGCTCTAAACACTCTGCCAGAGCAGACCCTCTTTGGGGAGCTGACAAGAGGCCTTCACTTCACCTCTAACCTGATGAGATACACCGACCTGCATACTTGAGCCGTACACCACAGAAGCCTCCCACTTTCTGTTCCCACTGTTTATTTTTCTACACTTGTACCAGGTCTCCCCATTGGAGACCTGACCTTTACTCCTGAGCTCAGTTACCAATTGCACACCACAAAGAACTGCAGGGAGTCTGTGAAGTCTTTCAGCACTGACCTTAAATAATGTTCCCTTTATTTAGCTCATTTGAAAAGCGGCAAAGAAAAGTGTTTTTACACCTCCTGAGCTCGGTAGGAAAACAGAATTCGATCTATTGAATTTAAGTTTAGACTCAACACTCAACACAGTCATGTGATTGTAATGCCTATGACATCGGTTTTCATGTATTTTACACCATTTAAGTCAGAGGGTAGAAACACGTTCAATAGAATATAGTGAGAGAATGACTTTGTAATATGACCATTAATGAAAGAAATAGTGGATACATGCATGTGATGGCAGTTATTGCAAATTAGCACTTGCTATGGCCAGAATCCACTCTGAATCCCTTAGCCACGTCTTTTAGATGTTGAGATTAAGTTTAAGTTATAAGTAAAAACTTTGACCTGCTGGTGATGCTAGAGGATATCCAGGGATCCACCAAAGTCAGCCAGTTTCATTCAGTGGAGACCATGAATGTCCGTACAAATTTCATACAAGCAAATCTATCCAGCTTAAAAAATAGCTGCTGAGCTGTTTTAACCTGGTGGAAAGTGGTGAACTGACCAACCAACATTGCCTTTCTCATTGTTTCAGCTGAAAAAAATAAACATGCTTTGTGTTCCTTCGATTTATGAGGTAGCATTACGAGAAGAGCACACATCCTGTTAATGGAGACAAATGGAATGTGATGAACAAGCGTGACATTGGAGCAGCACGCTCCTGTTTGGGGCAGGGATGTGGTTTCACAGCGTATACGTCTCATCCTTCCAAATATGAAAAACATTACCACATTAATAACAGCCTGTGCTTGGAGATGGCGCTTCCTCAAAACCCCAAATCCTGTATCCCCCGGTAACCGTGGCAGAGAATGTCCATGCATTCATTCTGGGTCGAGTTTGTTTCTCTCAGTGTCATTACCATTCCTGCAGCGATGATGCACTGAGGCTAGCATTCGACCCTAATGAGCCCTGGAACATGATTGTTTGAACAGCTTCTGGTGAAATGCAGGAGGACCAGCGGCAGGCGTCCAAGTCAAATGCAACAATGGTCCCTTTTCATCAAGGTAGCTGTATCCTGACCTGAACTCGTGCTGCAGTGTCTCCTCCTGCCAACAGACAGCCGTTGCTGAAGTAATAATCATGATATTAATAGCTATGAAAATATGAGCACTGTTGGAGCCACTGTGGTGAAAATGACTCCCAGAGTCTGTGAGACTTTAAAAAGTTGGCTTGAGGTGCAACAACATTGCAGCTTAGTTCCATGTGAGTCGCTCTTTGATCTGCAGTGATGGACTGTTTGAACAACATTTCCTCTTTTCCTCATTGCTGCTTTAAAATGTCAAATCATAACTAAATTTCCTGTGTAAATGCCCTTAATATACCCCACATCACTTGTACAGCTGCTCTAAAAGAAACTCACAAGTGAAGATGGTATGCCACATGCAAACTCAAAACCGAAACAGTAGTTGAGTAAACAGTCTCACCGCATGGTCTATTTCTGTTCTGGAGCTTATTTATCACACGATCTCTCTCAACGGGAGCTTACCCAGTTGTCATGGATTTCTATGTTAAATCTGTAATCAACACAACTGTATGAATCCCTAAAAGGGCACAATCAGTCTGGTGATGAGTGTAAAGTACTTTATAAAGAAAAGTGTCCTTTATGTAAAAGTATGAATTTTTACTATATGAATTTCCTGTTATCTTTATGAAGCTTGCTGAAGTGGCAATGATAAAACTTAAACTGTGACATAAGTCAAATGAACAGAGTTTTACATTGTACTTTGTGAGCTGAGTCATTTGAAAGTTCTTGTTGAGTACAAAGTCTACAATCCACAGGACACTGTTGATTTCCACAGAAATCACGCCTGTCATGTTATGTCATGCTGACCATGTGCAGTTATAAGGAAGTTTCTGAGGAGTACACGCCTTTCCTGCGAACTAAACAAAACCAAAGTGTTTTCTTTGGAATTTGGAGGAGTCATAAAACTCCAAGGATCATGAGCTTGACCTAGAAATCCTTAAATTGAAGATCTGTCTTTCTGTAATTGTTAGACTTTGACCTAGAAGTCCATCATGCAGGGGGTTGGCCACAGTCTGCTTTTGCTATAAAGTGGTGTCAAGTGTCTTTCCTTTGGGGCACCACTGAACTGGGAATTGCTCCTTTGACCGCTGCTTTCCCTGTGATTTTCACTTGGACTGCACAGTTGTTTAAATTCCTAGTTGACCTAATGTATTTATTGAAGCTTTTCCAGGAATGTGATTAGTTTACAGCCCTTTCATTGAATGCTTTTGGGGAGAAAAATGAAAAGCTGCAATCTTATTAAAAAAAAAAAAAAAACATATAAAAACATACCGTCAAAGCGGAGTGAAGCTGGGATGCCATGCTCAGTACCTCTTGCCATTTAAACACTCTTTTAGATCCCAAACATTTCCCTGCTCTGTTTGATGTATTTCTTTAGTCACTGTCAAAAAACTTTGGAAACTTTGGATCATGGAGCAAGAACTGACCGTATAACTTAAATGGTAAATGGCTGCATTTATGTAGCACTTTTATCCAAAGTCATTTATTATTTGCCTTTCATTCACCCATTCTCATTCAGTTTAAATGAAACACTAAATTAAAGAGCTTAGTGCTGCATTTTTCTGTGCTTATAAAACGCATTGAAAGGACAGTTTACTCCATTGTCACTAAATTAGGACTTTTTCTATTTTTGGTAAGGATGAAACAATGCAACTAGAGAATTTTTTTATTTCAGTGCTTTTTAAAGCATAAATTGTTTTATCTATGTAGGATTTAAGACTTAACAAGAAGTTATGGGTTTCACTGTATATATTGCTGGACAGTATTGAAAATTCCCCATGCAGATGTAGAGTTGAGGGCGTCTTGGAGCCTCATTTTATCTGTTAACATGCGATGTTAAAACCTGAGGCATCTGGACAATGAAGCTTGTGACTGTGCTGAGATGTAGAAAAAGTGACCTATTTAATCTAAACATATCACGTGATAAACAGACACACATCACAAGACATAGTCTGAATCCCTAAAGGACTTTCATGAGGGTCATTCAAAAAATGAATATACAGCTTTAACTCTCTTTTCCTTTCATACACAGAGAGTTCTTATCGCCAATGTGAATTATGGCTCCCTTTAAGGCCTTTATGCCCTCCATCAGTCCTGAAGTAAACACGCCAGACAACTTTATATTCTCCATGACATTAAGTCATCTAAAACCTTTAAGTGACATTTATAAGACCATGCTGATCTGCACAGGAAACCCACTCTGAAGTCAAGTGCAGGACTGATTCCTCTACGTCATGTGAAAAGAATGTCCAGCACTCATCCCTGCTCTTACCATAAAGAAACTTCAGTAATATTTAGCGCTTATGAGGCGGTAAGCTGAGTATCACTCGTCACGGGTGACCTGGGTTCAAATCCGGATCGGGGCACTTTGCTGCATGTCTCCCCCCTTCACTCTCTACATCTCTCTCGATCAATAAAGCTGTAAAACGGCCAAAAACATATCTTTTAAAAGAAAAGGAAAAAAAAGTATCCTTGAGGAAGGCACTAAACTTTTTCCTCTACAATGATATGTTTTAGATGTAAAGTCGTTACATCAGCGATTGGATAAATTGACATTAATATATCAGTGCCCAGAGGATGGGGCCACTTTGGTGATCCCCTGACTTTTCCCTTAGCGCCAACATGAGGCCAACGGTTGTGGTTCTCTACGACTATTGGATGTTCGACTTTTGACCTTCATCAGGTATATAATCGCACATATACCTAATGAAGGTCATCAGGTTGCCACTCAGACATTGTAGGAATAAGAATCTGGTACATTGGCAGCAAAAATGGTGCTGAAATGTAAGATATCACCATGTTTTGCAAATGCAAAAAAATATACTGTGTGACTGTTTAATGGAGATATGGTTTGTCTTGAGGCTTTGACTTCCATGCCAGACTGGATGCACTGGGTGAGGCTGTGTGGAACTGTTTATGAATGTGAAGTCCAGTGCTGGACCTGATTAAACATGCTTAGTTAATGTCCTTGGGTAAATAAAGGTTTGAAATCTTCTCGGTCATGCCATGTGTGTTGTGTGAGTCACTGAAGTCATATTCCTTCAGAGGATGAGATACCAGAAAGACTTTTTTTTTAATGGGAGAAAAGTTGTTTTAAATCTAGCTAATCAACATTTACAAAGAATAAAAAAAGATTGAGACATTGTGTCTCAAGTCGCTTTAATATTGATGGTAGGTGACTTTTATATTTTGTGTCTTTGCAGGTTATTAGTGGGTGCTCCATATGAAATGAATGGCCCTTACCAGACAGGGGATGTTTACAAATGTTCTCTGAGCCGAAGAACCAACGGCAACAGTTGCTCCAAGCTCAACTTAGGTACAGTATCACCAAACATCACTCATTTTCACCAGAGAGTGTATGCATGTAGTGTTTTGGTGTTTATTTGTCTGCATGTTTTTCTGCATTTGTCTCAGTAAACAACATGGCAGCATGTGTGAGACAGAAGTGTGGGTACCATACCAATCATTCCACTTTTTACTATTTTTTTTAAATGGTTTATGTACATTTCCACATGTGTGTTTTACCACACATTTCACCACATGCTTCTTCATACCAGTTGCACATGTGTGGTGCGGGTTAGGAAGGCACACGAAGTTTGTCAAGTAAACGTTTAGGTCTGAGGATGTAGACACTGCTTTGGCTGCCCAGACAGCAATAACAAACCAAAGTCCCAGATGGTGGAACTTCTGTTTGGTCTCTGAAGGATAGTGCATGTATTTATGTATATATGAGTCTGTGCATCCAAGATCCTCTCAGTGAGATTCATTTTCCCTCAAGGAAGGATATCTCTGACCAACGTATCTGAGCGAAAGGACAAGATGAGGCTGGGAATGACGCTCACATCCAACCCGAAAGACAACAGCTTTGTGGTGAGTTTAACACTCATTGAGCCTCCTTCTAAAAGTCTTTTTTTCATGTGTTTGTACTGCAGAAAGACTTAGTGCAGTAAACAACCCCCCCAATGAAACATTGATGCATAAATGGGTCTTAAGAAGACATTTCTTCTTAAGAACAGTTAGAGACTGAGGCCCAGTGGGTTTATTTTCTTGAGGTATAACATACAGTTGTGGTCTGTTGCTGCAGAACCTTTTGAGAGGTGAACACATTAATAAAATAGAAATGGTCAAAATGGAAAAAAATCCCACAAGATTGCCTTTTGATTACACGGTTGTCAAACTGCAGCTTTCCCTGCGGAAGTTGTCTGAGAGCATGACCCTTACGTTCTGTAATGTGCTGAGGTTGATTATGTTGCCTTTATAAATGCTTTCTTTTATGTTTCAGGCCTGTGGGCCGCTATGGTCCTATGAGTGTGGCAGCTCTTACTACAGCACTGGCATATGCTCCAGAGTCAATGCGAGCTTCAAGTTCTCCAGAACAATTGCGCCGGCCTTTCAGAGTAAGCCTTTAAGTACCTTTCCTGTTTGACAAACATTCATGGATGGTTTTAGTCACAGCAGGGGATTATTTCCTCATTTATGCACATCTGTTTTCTCCATGTGTGCTCTCGTGATTAAGTCTCATCTTTAAATGTTTTTCAGGATGTGAGACCTATATGGACATAGTGATCGTCCTGGATGGCTCTAACTCCATCTACCCCTGGTATGAAGTGCAGGCTTTTCTCATCAACATTCTTCAGAAGTTCTATATTGGACCAGGTCAAATACAGGTGTGTAAGGAAGGAAGGAAGGAATACTTAAAGTCCCCCTACACTCAAAATGTGTTTGTTTTTTTCATTTTATTTCCTCTAATTTGTCTGACATTGACTTTACTGACTTGTTTCTGTGTCAAAGTTTTTCATTAGAAAGGTGTTTTTACATTCCTCTATTGATTCCTCTGAGATTCAAACGTACGCTGGGCAGGCTAGATATGGTATGTCACTACTTCGCCAAAAAATAAACCTGAAACCTCCAGCCTAGAGCAGATGTGTGAGTAAAGAGAGCAAAAGCACACTCTAATATCTCAATGGGTTTGGTGGAGGCCAGACCCTGAATTTCTCAGTGAGGGCCAGCCCCTTTTTGTTTAATAAATGTTGACCATAGAGTATTTTTACAGACTGGAGGGGGACTTTAAAAGAAGATAAGATGTATTGGTAATGTTTCTTGTTTAATTTTTTTAAATCTCAGATTATTGCCCATGATATGTTCATGGATATTTGTTCTTTGTGGGCTGCAAAAAAGCTGGGAGAAAATTATATTTATTGTTAATATAGCTAACTGCCAGAAGACAGAGCTCCAATTATTGTGAGAGATCATTCTCATTGTGCTTCATCCCACAGGTCGGAGTTGTTCAGTATGGTGAGAAGGTGGTCCATGAATTCAAACTCAGTGACTACAAATCTGTCGAGGAAGTGGTGAAAAGAGCACGCAGTATCAACCAGCGAGGTGGAGAGGAGACCAACACAGCTCTTGGCATCAACGAAGCACGGTATAAAACATGAGTTACTATTGAAGAGCAGCACAACTTTACTACTCCTCCATTCTGTACGTTGTTGTACTGAACTGATCAAACATGTTCTTACAGCTCACAAGCTTTCAAACAAGGAGGTCGGCGCGGCGCCAAGAAGGTGATGATAGTGATAACTGATGGAGAGTCACATGACAGTGCGGATCTCCAGCAAGTCATCGATGACAGTGAGAAGGATGGTATCACCCGCTATGCCATTGCTGTAAGTCTGTTAGACCTGTTATTTACCTTGGTAACGTGGCTTAATTTAGATTTAACCTAGTTTTATAATGGCTAATACATTTCCAACGCAGCATTTAAACACCATAAACATTAATGATGAGACCTCATGGAGTTCAATGGAGAATGCAGCCAAAAACACTCAGAGCCCCCAGAGAGAGCCAAGTACTGCATAAGCTCAGTGGAAGTGCAGTTAAAGGTGTAAATGATCTCCTCCAAACCACATGCATGTTTGGTTTGTGCCACTGCTGGTGCAGCTAATGGCACACTTGATTCCATCCAGTGGCTTAACTGGGCATCTGAGCAAAAACTCTGAAGTCATTTGGTTGAAAACCAACTGGAATTTTTGACAGCTCTGGCATTGCTGAAGAAAAACCTTAAGTATCTGAAGCCTTCTCAAATAGTGCCAGTGTTAACCTCTTATAGGGCTGTTAAAATGTGACAGATTAGTTCAGTCGGTTGTTGAATTTAATCTTCACAGGTCCTCGGCTACTACAATCGTCGTGGAATCAACCCTGAAGCCTTCCTCAATGAAATCAAGTACATCGCCAGTGACCCGGATGACAAACACTTCTTCAACGTGACGGATGAGTCGGCACTGAAGGATATTGTGGACGCACTTGGAGAACGCATCTTCAGTTTGGAAGGTTATACAAGGAATTAATCAGAACTACCTTACATTAAATATATTAGACAGACATGATTGTCCAAAACAACTTATAAGCCTCCAACCCACTGAAACACATGTTTAAGTTCTTGTGTAGTGAAGTTTTCTTCCTCTCTTCAGCTTCCTCTGTCAACCTCGTCTTCAGTCTCTTTGCTTCTGTGGTGTGTACCAAAGTTGCATTTGCAATGCAGAGAAGGAATGACAGAGCTCGGTTCTGCATATTACAAGTTATTGTAGCATCAAAATGATCTTGATTCAATAAAATAGTTACATTATGCTGCTTTAGGTTATTTATCAAGCAAAAAAATGCCAAGCATTTGCTGGTTTCAGATTCTCAAATGTGAGGATTTTGCCTCTTTTTTTTATCATTTAAAATTGAAGAATTTGCATTTGTTACTGTGGGTTGAATTTTTAAAAAAGTTGAAGAATTCCTCTTTGGAAAATTGTGATGATTCTTTTGTTATTTTATAGACTAGACTGATCAATCAGTGGAGAATTGTAATGCTCTAAATCAGCCTGTCTCTTACATTTGAAAAGTTCACATTGAGATACCATGGCTCTTCTTCAAGGTTTTGATTGTGTTGGCAGCTTAAATTTCTTTGCTGCTGCAGTAGTTCCAACTGTAAAAGACAGACTTGTTTACACAGGAACCAGTAAGAATGGGACAGCGTTTGGCCTCCAGATGTCTCAGGCTGGATTTTCCGCACACAACGTCGAGGTGAGTCTGACTTCTGTGACCACGTCGCCTCACATCATCTGTCAACATGTGGAACAACACACATTGTCTACATTTTTGGCACATTATAACTCCTCCCCACAACCTGCCATTCATCACTTTCCAGTCCCCCCTGAGGGGCCTGCTGTGTGGCCCCAGAGGTTTAGGTCATCCTGATTTAGGAGCCCCTGACAGAGGAGACAGGCTTTTTTTCCACCTCAGCCGTGCAGTGATGGGTAATAAGACACCACTTGTTCCCCAGAGGAGCATACTGCTGGGAAGCTGAGACAAAATTGAGACAGTTTGGCTGCCGAATGGGTCGTTTTTCTGCTTACTTTATCGAAAGGTTTTTGATCCTATCTGAGTTCAGATAGTTGCAGGTGTGTTGGCTTTGAGGGTGACACAGCTGGAAGAGGCAGATAAGAAACATCTCTACTTACCTGCTGGTCGTACTAATTTTTATTCCTCTCTTTGGCTCCGTCAAGACATTTGCTGATGCTACTGCTTTGATTTTCCAGTTCCCCTTCACAGTGTGATTTGTCAGGGGGGGAATTAACATATCCCATTTATGATGAAAAATAAATATCTAGCAGAATTTGCAGCTGGGTGGCAGCAATGGCTGGAAATTCGCTCCACCAGGCCAGATTCCAGAGATGCTCGACAACACCAACCTGAGTGTTGAGAGTAGGATAACTTACTGGAAAGAATCTCAGGGCTTTAAAGAAGAAAAGCAGTCCTGAGAGCCCAGATGGTTTTGCTGAATGCGATATCTGCCAACTCTGAAGGCAGCTTATGTCATATGCTATCCCTATAGAAGAATGCATCATGCTTCTGCATACGTAGCAGTTTCTTTGTCGGTTTGTTTTAATGACAAGGCTCCATGGATTGCAATACTTTGTTTTTGCCACAATACAGAATATACATCACTTGTTTGTCGAGCTGGAATAACCTGCTTATATCCTCTATACACTTTTGTATGTTTTTGTACAACCACAAGTCTGGCCCCCTTCCGATACAATAAACTAAGAGTTGACATCCTACCCAAAGCACGGCTCATGGTCATACATGCAACTGCAGTAGAAATAGGTCACTGGTTTATAAGGTTGAACTGTTTTGGGATTTCATCCATTTGCCATGGAGACCATTTTGACCAAAACAGCCAACCACATTGGCGTAAAGCAGCAGTCAGAGAGTGACGTAGTGCGAGCGTGGTGAGCATTCAATTCCATCTTTTAGGAAGGAATTGCAAGCCCTCCAGCATACGCTTAAACACTGGAAAATGTGTTGTCGGCATATTGTGTACGGCAGAGAAGAAAACTGCGCTCATTAAGCAAAAGAACCCTATAATTACAGTGTCAGTGATACAAAGTATGGTGAACCATGGAAGATAGAAAATCCCCCCTCAAGCCCTCCTTGTGTCTGCAGCTAATTACACTTGCTGGTTTGTTCCTTTGTTAAATGACACTTAAAAACACACACTGATCAAGATTAAGCAGTGATTTTGATAATGGCCTTTTCAGCAGACTTCCTCTCTTTGCACGCTGGGGTTTGTGATTGTGTGAAATTGTTCCACTGTAGCTTTTGTGGTTGTTGATGAAGTAGCTGACATAAATTCAGTTCCAGTAGTTTTTTAACGTCCTGGAGAGAGACAAGGCTAAGGCCAAATCCACACGCACATGGGTGTATTTAAAAATGTAGTATTTTCTTGTGCATTTTGGCCTTTTGTCCACAAGTAAACTGCATTTCAGGTGCCTGAAAACTGAGCTTTTGTAAAACTCATTCAACTCATCAACATTTTGTGCATTGGTAGGCATTGCCAAAATAATGCTGACAGGACTTTTTACATGTGCACATATAAATGCATACTTACTCTTCCACTATATTAAGGAACAGGGAATTCTTAATGTGTTACTTAGCGATTAATTGATCATTGCATCCAAGTAGCCTTCCTGTAATTGCTGGCGTCTTGACTTTTTTGTGAAATTCAGGATTTTCCAAACTGGATTGGCTGCTATAGAAAAAGAATGACGGATTTGTGGGAGAAAGAGAACTTGATTTTATTCCCCTCTGTAGTTGTGATATTATGCCCTTTTGGTGACATAAAGGAGGACAGTTGATGGAGATTAATGGGTCACTTTATCCAAAATTACTGTCTGAAAAAGAGACCTTCAAATTGGCAACCTATTTAGTGAATGCATGGAAGCCTGATAGAAAATCTCGTATAAAATGATCAGATAAGATTAGATCAGAGTACTCCGACTTTTGAACAGCACAGCCGGACATTGTTGGTTTCTTATTATCCCATGAGGGGTGATAGTCATGAGATGACAGGACACTCAGTTTATTCACTCACTTTGAGATGGACCATTGGTTTTAATTTCCCGCAACATGTTCCTGCTATAGCAACATCTTCATAAGAGTGATCTGATGTTCTGCTGGCGAGAGCAAGAAGGATACATTTAATTAGATTTTCTTCATTTTCTTTTAAACTAATCCAAAAATGTAGCCAGAGCCTCCTCTGTGTTTATCACTGTTTCCAAGATTACATTTCACCACAAGTGAACTTCCACCATCATTAATCTGACTGAAACTGAGGTGAGCCAAACACACAGGCTGCGCTCCAAAGCGGTGGTCCATGAGTGTATCATTGTATACAGTTATTACCATGTTGCGTGCATGTGCAGCACAGGCAGCTCTATTACTCTGCTGTTTGAAGTATAAAAATGAACATTATACCTCCCTGCAGGATGGGATCCTGGTGGGTGCAGTCGGGGCTTATGATTGGAACGGAGCAGTGCTGAAGGAAACACGACAGGGAAAGGTGGTCCCTCCCAAGTCTTCCTACACTCAGGAGTTCCCTGAAGAGCTCAAAAACCATGGTGCCTACTTGGGTGAGTAACACCCTGGAAATGATTTTAATGCAGCGGAAAATCATGACTGGATTGTTATGGATATGTCTATAAGGAGAGAAAAAATGCAGAAAAAGTACAATGTTGTAACTGTAATAGTGAAGGCTACGCTTGAACACCGTTTATAACATTTGCTCCCACGGCCACCGGCCTTTAGTTTCTGTTTACATCCTCTTGTCCTGTGGTTTAACACTAACTGCATTAGCTGCTACCCATCCCTATAAAGTGTACCCATTGCTCCCAGTGCTTCCCATCACATCCAACCCCATCTCACTTCACCACCACAGCCCTCTGCTTTTACCATCAGTGGTTTGTCTCCAAGCTTATCCACCAGGCTGCCAATGGACGCCATTCTAGACTCAATAGTAATATGAGGTGGAAGCATAATTTTGGACAGCCAGGGAGAAAGTTAAAGCTGGGAAAAAGGGGGTATGAAGATGAGAGACGAAGGTGGAAAAGTATACGGGCAGTAAGTGGAATTTTTAGTAGGAAAAGACGAAATAGAAGAAGAAATCTGAGAAACCTGAGAAACTAGAACATCCAGTTCTGCGTAACTAAATGCAGCTTACTGAGCTTCAACTCCTCAGATTGCGATGTTTTACTATTTTTCCTTGAGTCATGCAGATCACTGCTGTGAATTTAAACCTAAACGTCAGGCTCAATCACTGTTAACTCATTCAAACAGTGTAGAGGGTTATTACTAACATCACCAATAAAATCCTACATGGGTCCCTTTGGTCTCTAAATCTATTTACTACAGAAGGTTTTTGTGAAAAGAGGCCGAATTAATGTGTGTTTTTCATATAACCAGGTTATACTGTGACGTCGGTGGTGTCAGCCAGAAATGGTCGTCTACTTGTAGCGGGAGCGCCACGATTTAATCACACCGGCAAAGTCATCATCTTCACTCTGAAGAACTCAGGCAACCTCACCATCCTGCACTCCCTCAAAGGCCAGCAGGTACTGGAGCATCCAGCTCTTCACCCACTTCATTAAAAGTTTATCAGCTGCCGGCCACATGTTATCCTCATGTCTGCTTTGGAAGGATGCTGCAGTGCAACAAGGAATGCCATAAAATATTATTAGAAAACACTAATGAAGTGACCGCTACATGATTTTAGCCCAAATTTTCCACTTGCTGAGTTTCTGTAGAATGTAGACATAAGCCTCAAATCTGAGCAAATCAGCATTTTCACCCCTGGGTGATGATTTCTATGTGTGATTGTTCTTTCCTTTACCACAGAATGATAATGGCTGCAGCCAGACCTTTCTCTAGTGCTGACTCAGCACTGTGGAGACGGGTCTGGCTACGTGAGACTATCAGATTATAAACTGCCCTGCATGGTTTGAAGATGGTTATGAAATAGGAGACGATGGTATAACCAGATCTGTTGAATTAACCATGTGAATGTAATGACCCTTTTTATTTCCCTTTATTAAGTAAACTGATTTACAATCCTAAGAACAAATGCCAAACTGGGGTTAAACGGCCCATTTCCGAAAAATAACAAGTTGCTCACAGACGTATTGTGGCTGACTAGCAATACATCAAGATATGCAGCTCGAGGTGTGTTACATCCTCACCTCTACACATCCTACAAAATGTGCATAAAAACCAGGATCACAACAAGTCATTTTTAGGACTCGGACAGATTTGGGGAATCAATCTTTTTCTCTCCGTTTTTAACATTTTAGTTCCCAGTGAATTTTTAATATTAAACACTGGAAAGCATTAGAATTATTCCAGAGTAAGACCAAATGTACCATGATTGACAGTATTTTTCAGTGGAAAAGGCAAATAGCCAAAATAATTTTTCATTTTTAAATTGAAGCTCAATAAAATGACTGTGCTTCATTACCACAGTCCAAATGACATAAACATAACATTCTGCACTGCTGCTGCAAGCTGACATAAGGACAACTCCTCTGCATGTGGAATCTCTATTACTGTTTAAGTTTGACTTTGTTCAATAAATTATTATTATTGGTGTTATATAATTTTATTTTTAGGACTTTGAGTGCACAGCAAATCATCTGCTGGTATTTAATCCCACTATCGGAGTCG
The DNA here is from genome assembly GCA_903364295.1 of Serranus cabrilla. Taxonomy (NCBI): domain Eukaryota; kingdom Metazoa; phylum Chordata; class Actinopteri; order Perciformes; family Serranidae; genus Serranus; species Serranus cabrilla. Next base: position 114,417 of record CAFUXE010001641.1, on the reverse strand, counting down.
CATTAAGTTTAAAAATAAACATAATTTCAAATGGATGGGACTCTGTGTTAATGGCCGCTACACTCATAACTGGCAGCTCTTCACAGACGGCAGGCCTGAAGTGATCCTGCAGCAGCTTACATTGTACCTTGTCAGCAACAGCTCATCCAGAACAGCAGATGTTTTTCTGCAGAAAACTTTCTTGATCTCACAACTTTTCCTGAGAAAAAGAGCTTTTTTTATGGGCAGATGTTTCTAATCTGAAAACCAATAGCTGATGTTCCATCCGACCCAGTGACGGATCCAGACTCTTTCACTGGATCTGTCACAGTCTGCACATCCACAGACAAACCATCACGGCTCTGACCACTTGCACTGACACAACACATTTGCTTATGATGTTCAAGTTTATAAGCAACTCCAGATCATAAGTTAATCAGTAAACAACATGTGGTTCAACAAACAGTGGAGGAGAAGCCAAGAGTGTCTGTGGATATAATCAGTTAGTCAAATGAATTGTTCTAAATGATCCAAAGTAATAAAGATCTTACAGTGACTTGACATATACAGCTCTGACGGATGGGATTTTATGGCGGATTGCAAAAAACACTCACAATAAGTTGATCGTAGTAAATTTCTATTGTCGGGATAATTATGTCTGTAAATGGGAGACTCATGGGCACCCACAGAACCGATTTTAATTCAGAAATTTTGCTGTCAGAGGTCAAAGCACCCCTTTGAAAATTCATGCTAGTTTTTCCTCCCCAAAAGTAAGAAGAATTTATTCTCTATATATTTCTAAATCTCAGCCTTTGTTAATTCTATCAGTTTTAACATATTAACATATTACTTCAAATTAATCAAACTAGGTGTTGTCCCTATGCCTGGCTGAGAGCAGCTTTTCCTCTAACTTTGATATTATTATTTGTTTATTATTACTCTCTATTTCCCCTAGCTCTAATTTGCTGCATTTTATTGTAACACACTTTGAGCTGCATATCTTGTATGAAAAAGATACCATTTATTATTATTATTATTACATTATTAATTAGGCCACAGCCCATAAATAACAGGTTCAAATTAAGTCAAATTTATTTTATTTTACAGCATATTTTCATGAATAATGGGATAAAATCATGAACTGCCATTATTTTGGCCAGGATAATCTTGACATTAATTTTTCACATGAATTCATCACTAATGTCTAACATCTCTTTCAGATTGGCTCCTATTACGGCAGTGAGATTGCACCTCTGGATATTGATGGCGACGGTATTACTGACAACCTCCTGGTGGCAGCGCCCATGTTCTTCAGTGGAGGCTTGGAGAAGGGGAAGGTCCACATCTACAGAGTGACAGAGCTGGTGGGTATGAACTATAAAAAACAAACACATTCAGAGAGGAAGGACACATATAGGGATTAATCAATTTCTGACCCAGAATTGGGTCAACACCTGTAAAAACTCCCCACATTCCCAGTAATTTCTCTCTCACCAGAAGTGTCTGGTAACATGTGCCAAAGCAGACTGTGCTGCATTCCTGCTCCACAGTTTACACACATGGACATGCTGCAGGCAGACATTTGACACATGACCTTGTCCAGATCAAATGTGCAGATCAAATGCTGCCATGCCAGGGTGCAGGCTTTATTAGATGTTCAGAATGAACTCAACAGGAAAGTATTCTGCTCCTTCTAAAGCCATTCCCAGAAAACCATTTGGAGGCGAGAACTTTCTTTAATAGAAGGAAATTTCCTGGTGCTCCAGGTCTGTCTTGCTCATTGGAATAACAAATGTCTCCAGCTGTTTTGAATCCATTGAACAGGCCTGGAGGAGGCATTTAAATATCTGGTGTGGCCCAAACCACATCACAGGTGGCAGGCCAAGCTCTGCAGTCAGAAACAAAACACAAACAGAAAGAAATCTCTCATTATCAGGACAGCCTCCCTGCAGGTTCACGGTAATTAATAATCATGAGGTGGTTGATTCAGGTGTTGATGTGGATTTTGCACAGTATTATTGTTCTGGAAATCTATTTAGGGTTGGACTCCCTGGTTCAATGTGTCCCTGTGGTTTCAGTGGATATTAAACATTGACAATATGTGCCTGCGGGCACCTCACTAGAATAGGTGGAATTCTTGAGAACTTATTTGATGGTTTGCCATGAAATGTTGAAGCATTTATTATCAACATTTTTATATCAACAGTGGATCATCTTTTGAACCTACAGCCGCACAGAACCACTGCAGATATTTTCCAGTTTCTCATTAATTTTAACTCTATATGAGTAAAATGTCTTCTAGAGCTGCAATACATTCAGATATTGTTGAAGCAGCTATATGGAACTTTTATTTTGTGTTGAGTTTGGCGGCGCAGGTGGAAAAAAAGGGAGTGTTTCCATGAGCACCAGAGTGCCATTAGAAACCCTTCATTTTACTGCAGCAGGGTCTGACAGTCCTCAGGCCTGGTTCTGGTACTTCCATGGCTCCTTTCCCTGCAGAAGGCCCAGAAAACTTGGGCTCAGGACTCCAACAGTGGGATGCCAGTGTTGGCTCCCAGGTCTGTCCACAGCAGGCTGGTTGCTGCCAGAGGCCCTGCTAGAGTCTGAGCTAAATAAGATCTGCAGCACCTGGATGATTTCATTTGATTTTGATGGAATCTAACCCCCACATGGCATCATGGCAGGCATTAAGAATAAATATATAGAAACAGCCAATATCCTTGCTGGTTTTCTTTGCTTATGCAGGTCATATGGAGGCATTAATATTAAATTGAATGTTTAATAACCAGTAAAAAGTTCCTTCTAGCTGCTCACAAGTACAGGATAAGTATAGATAATCGCTGACAAGTTGATTCTGAGCTGCCTGGCTGCACACCAAAGGCTCTGATCAAACTGCAGGGATCATAACTACAACTCTAAAGCGAAATAAAGTCGCTCAAAATCTGGCAGCTGGCCAGAAACAAAATTCCATCCCCAGTCTGACAAAAAAGAAACTGCACTTTTAACTTCCTCCCGAGCTACTGCAGTCTGGTCATGACCCTTCATGGCCTCCTCACAAACCATATGTTTCAAATTTAACAGCGCTGAATATATTTTTCCCCATTTCTCCATCAATCTCCCTCTGTGTCACACAGGCGCACATCAGGTAGCCGAGAAGCAAACCCTACCTTCCTAAATCAGCTCCCCTCCCATTTATTCAACTGAAATAACAAGTGATCTCATGTTTCGTCTGCTGACCCTAAATTATATTATGAGCTGGGATGCCAAGTGGAGCAATGATATGCATCACTACTGATGGACTGGCTCTGTTTTGTCTTGAAGAAATTTCCAGTTGGGTTGTTGCTTTCAAAGACTTGGACATTTTCCATCTGACTTTATACTTTAAGAATAGAACTTAAAATAAATACACTGAAAGCTATACAGCGATCTTGGTTCTTTTACGATCCAGAGGTAAAATTCCTCAGTTTTTTGGTGCCGTCTGTTTAAGATATTTGAGTTCAAAGAGGCAGAATTAAAGGATTAGCTGGAAAACACAGAAGCTGATCCAAACTTTATCTTTCGTTTGATGAGAGTAAAGATAAAATGTTTGTTACTCTTTCCTGTGTAAATTCCAACATGATTAGCTGACTAAAGATGTTTTTGAGATAATTGTAACAACAAACTCAGCTGGAGGGAGCACAGAGAGAACAACAATCTCTTCCTTGGTCTTGTTATTGAGACATCTGATGGATCATTTAAAGCACAGATCAGCCCTTTCACTGGGAAACTGTGCCACAAGGCACGGATCTGCCCTCTAGATAAGACATACAGTAAGAACTTCTTTACAGTATTTGTGCTGTTTTGAAAAATGTCCTTTTGGATCTTGTGTTTCCAATAAAGCTTTTGTCCTGCGCTGCTTTTATTATTTCCACCAGCTGTAAACCTGGAGGGGATCATGCGTTCAGTTGTATGTGTATCCATCCATGTGTTCAAGGCTCATCTCACACACTACTGGACCCAACAATCTAATATTTATATTCAAATTTATGACTGTATGCAAGGACATCTTGTGGTTGCAGTTTGTCACGATTTTTGAAATGATTGAATGTTTTTTTTTACCATCATGACTTGCTTAGTCATTACTCCAGCAGAGCAATCAGGTCAACAGCTGCTTCAGTTACAGAGCAAAGGCATTTCCAGCATTATACTTTGCTGGAAACAGCTCCACAACAGGGACTAATGAAACACAAAATCTGACTCTATATGGGAGCCCCAAACAAAGGTGAATTCTTTGGGTTAGTTCTCAAATGCAGATTATTTTAAGGATTTGGGGAATTGACGTGTCAGGAGCAAGTCAACAGCTAAACAAAATGAGAAGTTCTGTACACAGCCTAAAAAAAACTGATTTAAGATAATATTTCCTTGGTTCTAGTTGATGATAATTGTGGTTTTAGTTGATAAATTATGTGAGTACAGTGTATTGTAACGCATTAATCAGCTTTCACATGGAGGAGAATAAAGCTCTGGAAATGCATGAAAGTTTTTTTTCAACTTTTGTTGTGGTTTGAAAATGTGTTTGTTCATTGAACCCTGTTTGTGTCATTTTTAAGATGAGCAGCCAAATCTCTGGGACTCCCCCCAAAAGTTAACATCTATTCATCAACATCAATGCTAAACGTATATAATCACAAATTCTTGTGTCAAAGAAGGCCGTTGCTTTCAGATGTTTATGAAGTGAGAAGGGAAAGGGAAAACAAATACATGACTAAGAGGCTTTGTGTGACTTCCATCAAACATATTTATGAGCATGCATCATTATGTTTCCTTTCATCCCCCAGAATCGTTTTGTCCCTGAGGGAGCGCTGGAAATCCACAATGGTGGCCAGAACGCTCGCTTTGGCTCAGCGCTCGCTCCGGTCCCTGATCTCAACGGGGACGGCTTCAATGACTTGGTGGTCGGTGCCCCACTGGAAGATGAGCACAAAGGAGCCATTTATGTTTTCTTCAGCCAGCACAACAGAATACTGCGCAAATACAAACAGGTAAGATGCGAGCAAACATTTCGCTGTGTAAAACATAAACTGGATGTATACAATTGAAAGTCATGTTGTGTGGAGTGGTGGAAAAGTATCCAGATCCATTACTTAAATAAAAGTACCAATACCACACTGTGAAATTACTCAACCACAAGTAAAAGTACTTTATTAAAAACGTATTTCAGTAAAAGTACAAAAACATAAAAACATACTTAGAGTATCAATAGCAAAAGTACTCATTATGCAGAATGCCCCCACTGAAATTATTTTATATATTCTAAATATATTATTGTGTTTTTGTTTTTATGCCTTTATGTTAGCAGTGTTTTACTGTTGTCCCGGTAGGGCCCATTTAGCTTATCAATATACTTACATGTAGTTTAATTTCTAAACCTACAAAGAAACTTTAAATTTATCATATTTTTTCATGTTAAATCTGGACCTGAAAAGTAACTAAAGCCAGCAGCTGAATAAAAATGTGATTATTAGCCCCTAAAATGTAGTGTAGTAGAAGTATAAAGTTACATACAGTACCAGGCAAAAGTTTGGACACACCTTCTCATTTAATGGTTTTTCTCAACATTGTAGATAAACAATTAAAAATATGATGATGGGAGGCATATGGAATAAAGTCAACTAAAAAGTCTGAAACCTGAATATGTTTTATATTTTAGATTATTCAAAGCAGCCGCCTTTTGCCTTGATGATCTCAAACACATTCAGAGGTTAAGAAATTCCACTAATTAACTCTTAACGAGGCGCACCTGTTAACTGGAAAGTATTCCAGGTGATCACATCATGAATCTGACTGAGAGAAAGCTGGAAGTACACAAAGCTGTCGTTAAAGCAAAAGGTGGATAAAAAACATATTCTAGTTTCTTTAACACTTACAATTTACTACATAATTCAGTATGTGTTCTTTTATAGTTTTGATATCTTCTGTATTAATCTATGTTATCTATCAATGTTCAAAATATGAAAAAAAAAAAACATAGAAGAGAAACTGTGTCCAAACTTTTGATTGGTAGTGAAAGTGGAAATACAAATTGTACTAAAGTACAGTACTTGAGTAAATGTACTTAATTACATTTCACCATTGGTTGTATGTAGAACTCTTTGTGGCTCAGTGAGAATAACTAACAGTCTCACTAAGAGGATATATTTTAAGTCCTTTTTTAGAATGATGAAGGAAGCTTTTGGGTAATTAATTTTAAATCTACAGTGTGTTTTGGCTTTTAATCTGCACGCTGTTTTTTAACTGCACAGTTTAATTGCACACACACGGCTGCTCCAATCATGACTTCAATCACCACGTGTTGAACTGTGGCTGTTGTCATTCTGACCCTGTTTGCTCAGACCTCTTCTTCTTCTTCTCTGTTTCTCAGAGGATAGCAGCAGCAGACTTGGCTCCTGGTCTGCTGTACTTTGGCCGCAGTATTCATGGCACGATGGACATGAACAATGATGGCTTAGTGGACCTGGCAGTCGGTTCCCTTGGTGCTGCTGTCCTCCTTTGGTTAGTATTTCACTCGGTAAATAATACTGTTGTAATATTTAGGATGGTTTTTGCAGGCCTAACTCTAAAAATAACTTCCATGAGGCACTTTGAATGCAACACTCTTCTTCCTGCCATGACTTTTACTTTTACTGTTAAACCCTCTTGTAAAGTTTTATTTACTTCTTCAGAAAGAATCATATTTTCAAAAATATTCCCAAGTCTTTAAGGTCTAGAGTCGACTTCAACTGTAACACCGTTGTGCCCTCACAGGTCACAGAGTGTCGTCCGAATATATACCACCATCAGGTTTGAGCCCAATAAAGTCAACATCTTTGTGAAGGACTGTCAGAGAGGTGGCAAGGACGTGACCTGTATGTCAGCCATTGTATGTTTCAACATCACCGCCAGGACAGCCATTCCTCCCACACAGGAAATTGGTAAGCCAGCAAAAATAATCCACTGCTGTGGAAACATCTTTGTAAATCGTCCTGAGTTCCTCCCCTTGTCCTTGCCTGATGTTTGACATATTCCAGGGTTAATATATTTCATCTACTGGTGAAGCAGATCCTTTTACTTAATGCACAGCCTATCAAATCTATGGATAAAACAAGAAGAGAAAAACTATATATTTGCAGAAAGATGCTGACACAGCGGGCTATATTGACCAACCTCTGGATATTGTCAAACCGCTAACAGATCATTTTTACCAATATGCTTGAGCAGAGAGATGTATGTTTTGGATCTGTAGTTGCAGTATGGTTCAGTCGTTCAGATTATGATACATGACAAGATGAAACATGGCTGGTTTTAAGTGAGAAAAGGCGCTCTGCACTCTGAATGTATATCCTTCCTGGCTCCAATAGACTTTTCAACAAGAGGCTTCCCGTAAAATCTGTGATGGCTCCATCCATCCAGAGTGGCGCCAAAGCGAAACGTTTCTTTACTAGCAGTAAGAGATTCTGATCTCAGTGCTTTTCTCTGCCAAAGCTAATGCTGCCGCCTCCAAAACTGGTATATCTGAACCACACTGGTGCTATCAGATGTCCTTTTTATTGTGTAAACGCTGGTTGGAATGCAACTACACTCTTATCCCTGTTTTATTCATTTTAAAAAAGAGAGAGTCCTTTCTGATTATTTGGTGGTGGCGGCCGCTCAGAGACGGCTGCAGACGGGTGTTGTGCTGCTCATAGTGTCCCACCTGCATGCAACCACGGGGTTTCTCTGCTCACAATTTGTTTGAAGAGATATGATGGCAGGATCAGATTTCGTTGGTCTCAGGGGGGAGGAAACCGAGGTGCAGCTCTGAGTTAACCTCTTGACCCTCTGACATCTTTAATAAATCTGTCAGACGTTCCAAAACAGAGCAGAGGAAGAGCAGAGGGACTTATCTTGTCCTCGCTGGTTACTTACAGTGGAACACGTTTATTTAATTTTCCTCTCGTTGTCGTGTCTGGCTAGTAATGCGTGGCAGATGTGCTGGTGTTTGTGAGTTCGCTGTGGTCTGTTGCATTAAAATGGAGATCATTTTTCTCTTCCAGTCAAGTAAATCCTATTTATGCAAATATCTATTTACAGTATTTTGGAGAAAAGGCTTAATCAACTACAGTTTGAGGCAGTAAACTGCTGGCAAACACTGCAGAGTAACCAAATAGTTGTAAATTAGAGTTTCTCACTTCAAAAAGGAAAAACATTTTAGAATAAGTTGATATTGATAATTGTGGTGTAATGAAAAGTGAAGAAAAGCTTCCAATTAAGTGTCCACTATTTGCCTTATGTTAAAACAAAGAGTTCTCCCTCTCTCTAACTCTGCAGTTGACCCCTAACACGACTCAAGCACAAGTTCACTCTTAGTATATTTTTCCTCATGTCATGAAAACACGAGGCAATAAATGGAAAGCCTTTTATACAATGTGGCCTGGAAATGACTCAGAACTGCAGCCAGAGGGTTTGGATTCTTGTATATGTTGGTCACACATTCATCATATGTTCAGAGTCAAGCTAATATATTATTGCACTGCTACAGTGAAGTCATTCATCATAGCCTGATGCCGCAGCTTGTCAATTTGTCTGCACTAACCTAAAATCTTAGAAACAATGCAAATAGAACCGTATCTTTTAGGATTTAACATTTAAGTGTAATTTATTAACTGTTCCTGTGACCCACCAGGGATCAAGTATAATGTCTCCATTGCGGAGAGACGTTTCAATCCTCGGGCCGTACTGGACAACCCGAGCAAGCTGCAGCCTCAGAACCTGACCCTCTTTCCTGGAGAGGAAACCTGCGAACACATCTACTTCCACGTCATGGTGAGGGCTGCAAAAGTCAGATAAAAATCAGATGAGAGCAGTGAAAGAACTGGCTTTAGGATCTATTTGTTCTTTTAATATATCTTGTGTGTATCTTAAGGTTAGTGTTAGGGTTAATTCATTCATTATTAATCCCAAGACTAATGTATCCTGTTGTTTCAGTCCATCTTTGAATTGATAAGAGGCTGAACGATGCATATTACAAATAGGATTCAGTGGATAAATTTAGTATCACGTAAAGTATAAAAATACAGTTGTTGTTTTTTTAATCAGAATTAAACTCTGCCAGAATCACTGGATATTTCTAGTTTTCATTAAATAAAAAGATTTGAATCTTAACATGTTTAATTACAGCAAAACATCAGCTGCCTCAGTCCTAAGACCTCATTCTTGATAGTGGTGTCCCACATTGGTTAGAACCAACGTTCACTCAGTCACGGTTTTTGAGCATTTCTGCGTCTTGTACATTTGTGTAAACCCTTTAAAAGCACAGGATATTTGAGTGCCATAGATAAAGTGCCACGATAAATGAGTAAGTCCACAGGCTGATCTTTGAACTTCACGTTGTTTATTAGGAGACCACAGACTACGCACGGCCCATAGTGTTTGCTGCACAAGTGGGGCTACTGGATCCAGTCAACGGGCCGGTTCTGGATGAAAGCTGGCCTACTGTTGTGAGGACGGAGGTGAGACAATCTGACAGCCTTTAACTTTCAAGTTATTTCAATACGCTCCCATAAATTATGATCCGATTCTGGAAAAGAGCGGATGTGTAGTTTCTCTGAGGTGAAGCTTGTCTCTTTGGCCAGCTGCCCTTCTGGAACGGCTGTGACGAGGACGACCGCTGCATCCCGGACCTGGCTCTGCAGAGTATGACCGACCTGATGACTCGAGAGTAGGTACACACATGACAATACACTCGTACTGTATTTACACACCCAACAATCTGCTCTTTTCCTTATGATTTTCCCTTCTCTCCTCCCTGCCTCCCAGTCAGTTCTGTGCACAGCCGGTCCAGTCCCGTGGTGCTTTCTGCCGCCACCTAAGTGAAGGAGGGAGCGAGGGATCTCTGCGGGTGATCGAGGCCAACAGGAGGAGGATGGTGGTGGATGTCCGATTGGAGAACAAAGGAGAGAACGCCTACAACGCTCGCCTTAATATCACCTACACGCCCAATCTGCGTTTCTCCAGCCTCATAGTCAAGGTATCACTTGGTTCAAGATCAAAGCATATTTCCTGAAATATTTTATAATACTTTGAAACGCCTCAGATTAAACCAGCAGATAAGATGAGATAAAACTGTTATTATTATTTTTGATCCAGGACAATTCTGACATCAAAATAGAGTGTTTCAATGAAGACAAACTGAGGAATGAGAAGATCTGCAACGTCAGCGCTCCGTTCATGAGGGCCAAGACTCAGGTGAGAAATCACACTCTGAATCATGAGATTATTATTAATTATTATTAAATGCCAAATATATTACTTTTACTGTGGAGTTGTGACTTCTTTTATGATTTGCTGTTAGATTATCTTCTAGCAAAACATTTGTTCATGTGAAAGCAGTCAAATTAAATTCATAAAAAGGCAGATTTGCAGACTTTTAAGAGCATTTTCCTGTATTATATCTGACATTTTGCTCCTGGGTGATTTAAGTCCAAGAAGGCCATATGTTTTAGGTGCAAATCCTCCTTTCTGTATTTATCTGACTGAATGGAAAGCAGATGTAAAAGCTGATCTTTCCAACCATGAAAAATTCATTCATATTAGAGTTTTCATCCTGATAGAAATCAGTTTATATGCTGGCACTTCTGACTGAGATATAAATCTCGATCCATGTCTGCATCCCCGTCAGAGCAACCTCACAGCCGGCTTTGTGCTGCTGAGGAAACACTGACGTGGGCCTTATTAGATCACTGGGACACAAAACACATGCTTCAGGCTGTAGATGACCATGACAGACCACACTGGTTAATGCGAAACCCACAAACAAACCAGAAGAGCCCAGTTTAGTTCTGGTTTGTTAGATCCCTTCTTTCTATAGTCTGACATGAAAGCCTACAGTGTTGACACTGAAACACGTCCTTATATAACAAATCAGAAGGAAAGAAGCATCTGTAATACGGATGGAGACTTAAACATCTTATTGTTTTTACATCCGTTTAAAAAGTTTTTGTTGGCTTATCTAGTAGAACAACACGTAAGAGGTTAAGATCAACATCCTTATCATAATTTATATCTCCCAAGGTCGTGACTCAACATTATTTACAGCTCCGTGTGCTGAGGGTGGTCCCCCCGTAAACTACAGTACAATGTTGAAACGTAACACTTTTTATTTTAGTTTCACATGCTCTTAAGGGCCAGACATACCAAGGTGACATTGAAGAATTAGTGGCAATGAAGGCTGACTGTTGCGTAACCTCATGCAGCCTGTGTCTGGGTCAGAAAGTCACACTGGAGCACAACGCAAAAACTACAGAACCAGAACACATTCTGGGCCTGCGTGAGAAGAAATAACTCTCCATACTGGTGGCAGATTGTATTTGTCATTCAGAAAGGGAAACTGTTGATATAATACATGAAACGAAGCAACACTTTCCTCTCATGTCAGTGTGAAGATATTCTTTATTGAAATGATGACGATAAAGATGAAAATGAGCGGAGCCCTCTGTGCAAGCAAGTCATTCGCTGGCTTTCCTCACTTCCTTTTCTCTCTGTGCGATGATTTGCTTTGGCTGAACAGCCAATCGGAGAAATTTCTCCCATCAACGTTCTCTGCCACCCATTCAACATGCTCAATCAACCAACTAGTGCCAATGATGCAGGACACCACACAAAGTGCCCCGACGCTCTCTGACAGCCTGACTGACCATCAGCCAAACATCTGCCTGGTGTGTCAGGGCCTTTAAACCTGAAGACCTTAAAGGTCAACTTACTATATCATTAAGGCCGGAAGTACCAAAGGGTGCTGTGTTAAAATAAGAAGGAAAAAATGATTTTATTAGCCACAGAGGGCTGCAAATACATGTTTGGTAATTACTGTTACACTTTATATTGAAAATGAGAGATTTGTCTTACTGTCTTTAATTTTACATTTTCAACATGTAACATGTAAAGAAAACAATACAGATAAATAGAAACAATAGATTATTGTATTTTAAGGAAAGCTGCAGAAAGGAGAGGCCATCCTCAGCATCAGTATCAAGGGTTTTATATGCTCTAGGGAGGCTTCCAGAAAACTACAGAACTCAAGTAAAAGGACTTTGTCACTGTCCACTCCTGCCCATGACCTAACTTTCCTCAAGATCGCTTCTCCTAATGTGACCAAAAACATCACATGATGACACCTTTTGAGTTTCATGTTGTTTTAAGGTCACGAGTGAACCTCCAAATGTTCCACATGTTAAACATTTAGTGAGAAAGAGGACACAGTGTCACTGGCACCAAAACATATAGTTGAAACTGAAAACCTGCAGTGTGGAGTTTGGAGAATTTCTGGGACACTCGCCACAGCATCGTATGTGAGTCCTGTTGCTCACACATATTGACTTTGCATGTTTTGAAAGCATTTTCTTCAAGTATCTGTCCCTTTTTCTACATAAAAATCAGTCACGCAATACTTCTTCCTCTATACACCATATAAAATTTAATTGGCATCCCACTTCGTGGTTATTATTTTATTATCAGAATAATTCTTAGCAACAGGGTAAACAGAAATTAGGAAACTTCTTCCTTCGCCATTAAGAACATTTTCCCTCCACTTTATCCTGGTGCACCAGGTGAGACTGACTGAGAGATGCTGAGAGTTTCTTTTCTCTCATCTGTTACTGATTCTCACGTTCAATCCTGCTCTTTTCCCGAGACTTTCCATAGGCTTGTAATGTCAACGATATTTATGAGACCCTTGCACTTTCTAGTGTATTTTACAGCACAACATCAAGTTTTATTTTTAAGAGGGTGATGTTTGAATTAAGTTTGATAGGGATGTCACTGATGGTACATCACGCAGTGCAATTAAAAGCCATTAGACAGTGAGCAGATTATAGGTAAGCCATCTTTTCCATTGATGTCTGAACAACAGTCCTTCCTACTGATAAAAAATCTGCTGACAAAGACTAGAGGAATGAAGTAATGACGGTGATTGAAAGAGTTCATGAAATGCCATAACCACGTCATTATCACAAACAGTTGGTCATCTCCTGAGCAACGAAAATATCACCGCATTTCTCAGTAACGCTCCCCAACAACTGAACCAAGAGCTCTCCGGTCACCCTTTAAAACTCACTGAGTGATTCATACCCACTCATTGTGCCTGAACAGCATCCAGAGCCACAAGGCTGAAATGTGGCACAGAGTTAAACAAGGCTGATTGTGCGACGGTGCTGCTGCCAAGCCTGCCCCCAAACCGCTGTTTAGCTGAAGGAAAAGGAGGAACGTCGGGGCAAGCTTTTTAAAATAGCCAGTTATCGCTCTTGTTGTGACTTTTCCGGTTGCTTTCGACCTGTAAAACGAGCATGAACTGTAAACTTTACTACTGCTGCTGCAGAGCGAGGTCTGCATGTCATACCCCGGCGGTGACGAATGTGTTTTTGTTTCTTGTGGGGGCATAAGCAAAGACGAGGAACACTGGTTATTGCAAATGAACTGTTTGATGATTGACAGTGAATGTGGGCGGACTACTCCAACCCAGAGGAGGAAGGGGAGCTTCATGCTCTGTCTGAATTTCCATGTTCAGCTATGCTGGCGCACGAAAATCCTCAAGCCACGGACAATCACGTCTCCCAAACCCATAACACTCGCATGCATGAGTGTGTCTGTGTGTTCATATGTGTGTGTGTGTGTTTCAGCTAAATGAGCATAACATCGACTCATCCAATCGTTCTGAAAAAAGACTGGATGAACCTTCTTTTTCTCTCATAACAAAGACAAAAATAAGAGATCATTTTCTACTAATAGGATAAGATTATATGAAAACAGGCTGTGGTGGAAGGAGCATGACAATATGATAATGTGTAAATACTCTGTTATATAAATGGTATTGAATTCAAATTCCATGCATATGTGTATATACAGAGTACATTACTTTGCCAATATAGCTGATTCTGATTTAAATTCCTACTTTTAGGGGTATTTCTGTATTTTTTTTCTTGTTTTTTTTTGTCAAATGGAGAAAAACAATGTTTGGGTGAGAGCACTGCAGCAGCGAAACAAGCAGTTCAAGTTTGCATAATGAGCGAGCCAGAAGTTTAGTTCTGGTCCCACACTTTGCCACCTCTGTGATCATAGAGCCACTCTCCAGCTTGAACGAGCTCTTCATCTGTATACACTGGCTCAAGTAAATACAGGCGGCCATCGAGTTCAAGGATCTCTCATATTGTCAAAGTGATCTTTCAGATAACAGCTACGCGTTCTTTACTCTAACTCAACAAACGTCCTGGCTTTGCAGCTGATGTTTCCACCGTCGTCTTGCAACAAGTCACTTATCATGAGACTTCAGAACGAGACTTCTCCACTCCATCTTCTCTGTTGGGTCGTTTCCATAATGTTGTCAGACACTTAATTAATAACAATCAGAGCCTGTCAGTGGCAAAATGAGAACTTTTAGTTGTCCCTTTTTTCTTTTTCTTTTTTTTTTCTCTTGCTGATTCTGCCGCAGTATCACAAAATATAACATCAAAAATAAGTTTTCTAAAGAAAAATCTCTTGCTGCTTGCTTTTAATTTTAATTAGGGAAGTGCCAATCCAATATTCAGTATCAGTATTGGGAGGTTATTGGCCAATATCACTAGATTGGATAACAGAAGAAAGTTGATTCTAAAAAATCATTTAACAGCTTAGTTGTTTAAGGGGAAAAGACGGTTATCTGATTGGTATCGGTATTGGTGCTGTTGTGCCATAATTACTTTTAACTGGCTAACAACAAACTGCAAAACTCAGCTTGGGAAAATGTAAATGTAGGCTCTTGTGATCTGAATACCGTAAATCATGTAATCTGATTTTTTGCTGGGAATCTGACCTGAGGACGGGCAAGAAAAGGGTATAAAAATATCCAGTTTACTAGCTGATGGTCTCATTTGCTTATGTGGGTCATGTAGAGACATCATAAGTACAGAGCTGGAGCAAACGTCCGTGGTTACTTTCCTGTAAATAGGTTATCATGTTTAGTTGTACTGTATGTCTGTGGCCTGTCGAGGATGAGTCATTCTATATGGAGGAGGAAGCTTCAGTAAACATAGTGTTATGTATTCCTCTCTGGTCGGACGGAGGATTTCATTACGGCATGAAGGACTATAAACAACACTCAGCTCGGCTCAGCTCTGCTGCCAATCAGTCCTCTCCTCTCCTCTCCTCTCCTCTCCTCTCCTCGTCGGGCTTTCCTTCTGTTTTTGTTTGGACTTTCTCTAACGATTTCCATGTTCTCACTCATCCATTGCTCTTCTGTTTCTGTCTGTCTGCCTCCTCTCGTCTCTTTTCTGCCTCTGGGCTTTTATTTTGCTCTGAGTGTGACTCTCACTGCCAGTTGTATATGTGTGTGTCGTCATGTTGATCTGTATATAAGTGCATTGTCCTCAACTAAGGGGAAATTCCCTGGCTGTCTTTAAGCAGCAGCCGGCTGCCTGAGGTCAAAGCCGGGACTTACAGCAGGTTATTGCTGGCTTTACTCTTTAATCCATGATGCAGCCTTTACTGTTCGGGAGGGTATATATATATATATATACAGTAGCATATGGAGTCAAGAGAAGCTTCTGATCTGTGTGTTTATTGCTTTTGTAGTAAAAATGTCATGATGATAAACCTGATTTATTCTTCCAAACTTTACCTTCTCCTCTGTAGGTCACATTTCGTCTGGAGTTTGAGTTCAGCCGTGCCGTCTTCCTGGAGCACCTCAGGGTCGTCCTGGAGGCCAGAAGGTGTGAATGATTGACACTTAAACACACTTCCTGTTTGCATGGAGGGAAGTCTGTCCTTAACTGTCCTTTGTGTCCTCACAATCAACGAAGACGTCCAAAAGTAACAACTTCCAAAGCACAAATCATGTGGCGATCTCAAGATAAGATAAAAGCAGCGAGGATAAATATTTAAACTGGTGTGTCGCGCTGTAGCTCCATTACTCACGTTCTTTGAATATTTCTGTCTCTCGACAGCGATGGCGAGGAAATGAGCACAGCTGATAACTTCAATGATATCTATTACTCACTGAAATACGAGGCAGACCTTCTCTTCACCAGGTTTGTCATTTTCTCAATGTCGTACCAAACAATGCCTGTTTCTGAAGCTCTGCTGCTGATTTTGGAAGCAATGAATTTGGGAGCAGCAGTGACTGGAGCTATTTAGCATTTTCCAGATGCCAACGAATCAGTGTGGGAAAATAAGTTTCAGATATTGTGGCTGCATTTGTTAACATTCATCAGACTTCACAAAGCCCAGATGAATAGAAAATCATAGATTTCTCACATATTACTTTTGTGTTTATTTTGCACTTCAAAAGGGATTCAAATCCGACTCGTTATGACATCAAATCTGAGCTGTCGCTGGAGGAGCCTGGAGTGATCGGCCCTCCTTTTAACTTCACTTTCCAGGTGAGTCATGAGCATCAACATCATCATCACTTCTTAAAAGGAATATTTCAACCCAAATGTGATCATTTGGATGTCAAATACACATTGTGTGATACTGTACCTTGAATTTGTGAAGAATTGCATCCCAAGAATCCAAAAACAGACAATCCTTGATGAACTGAAGTAAATTGGATTCTTGTTTCACACCAGCAAAACTAAATCAAAACACCCATTTACAAACTCTCACACATCCAGTCGTATGCACAGTACTTCACAAACACATATTTTCACCAAAATCTTCTTATTCAAAACACTTTGGCATAAACAGTCTCATCAGCTGTGAGAGAGTTCAAAAAGTTTTGATATAGTTTTGCTGTTTGTGAACGTGATTTTATTCCAATTCAACAAGAATTTGCTCAGTTTTTGGATTCTCTATTTACCTGGAGGCATGTGAGGAAAACCTTTTATTCATTCATTCATGGTAACACAGAATGGGTTATTGATTTACAAATGAGTTTAAAGTTTGGGGATAGGACTGGAGGTTGGAAATAACGTACACAATCTGCTCCTGGTGTCTGTCAGATCCAGAACCTCGGCTACTTCCCAGTGAAGGATCTGCAGCTGAACATTGAGATCCCAGAAATGACGAAAAATGGAAACCAACTCCTGCAGATATCTGACTTCTATATTGACCAGGTGAGTGTGGAGCCTCACAGTTCATCTCACTGATTTAAAGTAGGAATATGTAACTTATGACAGAAAAATAAATGGCTCATTCTTCTGCTTTAAAGTCAAGAATTTAATCAGTATTTTATAGTAGTTGCCAAGATATGATTAGACTAAAACATTTGGGGTTTAAAGAAGTAGTGTAAAAAATAGTTTGAATAGCACAACAACAAGTAAAACAGCCTTAGAAGAGCTGAAAAGCTTTTAATTTTATTTTTAAAATGTTTTAATTGGACTAAGTTAAGACTAAGAGTAGTTTCCCCTGCCTCCAGTCTTTATGCTAAGCTAGGCTAACCACATCCTGACATCCTGAAATCTATTGTTTTTAAGTGCTTGTGCACATACGTAGATCAGAAAACATGTGACTCGACCAGCCCCTCAGATTTGGCTCACCTTCCTCGGTCTCATGCAGGTTTTTTGCAATATATTTTCCCTAATCTGAGTTTGTTTTGGGGGATTTTTCTGGAGGGCGTCTTAAAGTCACAGGCTCTTAAATGGAGTGTTTCAGTCAGAGGGTGAATACAGGTTTATTCAGACAGATAATGTGTTTCTTTAACATTTAAGCATGTAAACAACCTCAAAATGAGCATCATATATTATTATTACATTACTATTATTATTATTTGGTATTTATCTTACCATATTTCCAAAGACATCAAACTCTTTCTTTAAGTACAAAGCCAAATTAATTCTTCATTGTAATTGATAAAACCTCAGCGTATCAGAAAATCATTCCACTTTTTCAAACATAATGTTGTAACACGCTAACTGATATTTTCCCTCCTCAGAGAGACGGTACTCACTGTTTACCACCTCAGCATGTGGCCCAGAGCCGGGCGTCACCTGAGGACCTGACACGCTTCTCTCGCCTGGTAAACTACAAACCAACAAATTAATTCTCAAATAAGGTTTTTAATTCCATCTTTGGTAACTTTGGGATGTTGATGATGTGTTTTTTCTCCACACAGAACCGCTCCAACACTCTAACTCTGCCCATCCAGTGCTTCGTCAATGTTGCGTCCTACAGAGAAATATCAGTCAGGATCACAGGAGCGCTCCGAATAGATACCTTACACGCAGTGAGTACAGAACCCAGAGCGTGCATGCATAAAGCTGGAAATCCCCTGCTTTACAATAACACATATGCATGCAAATGCTCTATCCATCGTGCTGTTGTTCTGCTTTGATGACAGATTTGTAGTCTCTCAGCTGTGTGATGTGTTTGTGAAAACTGGCAGCATGTTTTGATTTCCTCTCCAGCTGAAGTTTAAAATCCTGGAACTGGGAACCAGTGCATCAGCGGAGCTCCCCTCCTCGGGCCCCATGTTTCTACATGAAGAGAGGCCTGTCAGACATGTGAGTCAACAACTGATGCTGTAAACTGCGTCTGTCCCGGGGATGACCTGACTCAAATCTGAGCTCATAATAGCATCATAATTTGATCAGATTTAGCTGATCTCTGACTTTTATCACATCCATGTGTGATATAGTGTTTCCTGCTTAAGGAGATCAGTCTTTAAAGTGTATCAGAATGGACTGAAAGTATTAGAATAGTATAACATCTGTAACACTAAACAAGAGCAGATGTGACTTATTGATAAATATATGAGTGGTTTCTGCTACAGTTGGCTCTGAATAGCTGCAGCAGAGTAGAATCGGACCGTATCAGTTGCTGTTGAAGCACACGTGCTGCGTGGTGCTTAGGGACCGAAAGGACCAGCGGCACAACATGTAAAAGTCTGAACGTATGCTCTGATCTCTGCTGCCATCTATTGGCCACTACAAACAGTCAGAACGTTTCTCTATTATTCTGTTAAGAGCCAATGCATCCTGATTTATTTTAGCTGAGGTAAGGTCTAAATGAATTATTAGTGTAGAAAAAGGATGCTGTGAAAAGCTGGTTCTGATCTGTGCTGTAGTTAAAAATAAATCTAAATCTAAAATCGTTTTCAGTCCTGTTTAAGTTGTATTCTACTTATCTTTGTGTCCATGTGCTGAATGTAACTACAGTAACAAATGTTTGCATTTATATTTCAGTATAATCATGTCAGAATAGAGTGAATTACTGCCATGAATGTCAAAGCAGCTTCATTTTTAATGTTTGTTATCATTATCATTACAAATATTACCCTATTATTATATTATCTTTTTAGTTTAGTGATTTTTGATCTAAAAAAGAAATAAGAATTTCTATTCTCATGATGAAAATATCATCTCTTCCACAGATAATATTGGAGATCAGGAAGGAGGGAGATTACAGAATCCCTAACTGGATCATCATTGGCAGCACGCTGGGAGGACTCTTATTGTTAGCCCTGCTCAGTCTGGCTCTGTGGAAGGTAAGTCAGTCACAACATGCACAGTTATTAGTCAGAAGGAAAACAGGGCGTATGTCTTTGTTGAGACTACCAAAGATCAGGTGTGTCTCCGTACTGCTGCTGTTTTTAATCATCTTGCCTTCCTGAAGTTATCTGGAGTCCTCACAGTCACAGCCGGTGCAGGTTAATGCTGCCCCCCTCTGGTAGAGAATAACATAACGCCTGTGATGAGATACAGAAAGGTCAAATCTGACAGCAAGATAAATACAGCTGGAGTGCCAGACTTCTACATATAAATGGATTTCTGTTCCATTTAACAAGCCAAACGAGTTAACACAATGTTGATTAAACATTTCGCCGCCAGTGAAATCTTCTTTGTGTGGAAAAGTCTGAGGTGGCTTTTCCACACTGCTGCTGGTGAACCTGCTTACTGCTTTTGGACACATCAAAGGGCAGACTGTTGATCTGACTGACAATCACAGAAATCCAGTATAAAGAAGTGTTTCTATAGCTGAGGACAGTTATAATTCATAAATTGTATCTCATATCTTAAAAAGAAGATGTTGGTGACACCATTGACCCTCGAGAGAGACAATAAAATGAATAATTGAACAAACCACATGAGTTCTCTACACGTGCATGTTTGCTAGTTGAGAAATAATGGCACATACTGTATGTAAAGCCTTGTTTGAAAGTGAAAGGTCAAACAGTCGATAAAGGCAGACTCACATTCACGGCCAACACAGGAGTTATTGACTGAAACACACAATCCAACTCCAGGAGACTGCAGGTCATGAACATCATGCTTTTCTCTGAGGCGAAGCTCTGTGAGGTTATTGATCATGTTCACAGGACGCTTTTAACCTCCTTTCTCATATATATATATCATGTCGAAGTCATGCCAGAGAACAGACGTTTTGTTTTGAAACAATCTTTTGAACTGAACCATGTTGGTTTGGAAAATGGACTCTTCAGAATGAAACAGATCATTACCGTTTCATCAAAAACACTTTACATGTTGTTTACTTTTGTTGTTGTTCAATGCATAATAAAAAGAGGGCAAAGTGATTAACAGAAGGCCAAGAATTGATTTGAAAAACACTGAAAGGCTGCACACAGTTGTGTTCGACCCACACAGGTTATCGTACTTATCTGTGCTGATTGGAGCTCTGTGGGTGTCTGCAGAGTGTTTTCCTCTCCATCACTCTTCTGTTTACTTGTTGTACCTGCTACACTTTCATCCATGCACAGTTTGAGCAGAGGTCAGATCAGTTAAAGTAACTGAAAACGCCTGTTTGCTTCTGCTGGGTTTCAATAAAGTCCACAAAAGAGCCGTTAAGAGGAATAATCTATCAATTTAACAGGAATCTTTAGATCGTATATTTTGATGCATTCACTGCCCAGAAAACACACATATTTACATATGTGACATTTCTAAAGTCAAAGTCAACTTAAGTTGCCTTTTTTGGCACAGTTTGCCCTGACTAGGCTGAAATATATCCAGACCTGTGTCCTGAAAAAAATGTTGGCATAGTGTGTTTGTTATAAACTAGATAGAACCTGAAATTACATGGTTGGAAGACAAACTACAAATGATTTAACAAAAGGAGCAAATAATGGATTTGTGTCTATTAGCAAGTGTGCAGGGTGTGTAGTGTGGGAGTTCCTGTGTGTGTGTGAATGTAAAGGAGCCATGGGAAGGAGTGAGAACTGAAAGGAAAGATGGATAAATTAGTACAATTTAGAAAATAAATCAATAAGTAGTAGAAACAAATGAAATCAATACAGGAAGAAAACGTGGAGTCCTTAAATTGAGATACGTTAATCACACATGTTGATCTAAATGTCAACACGTGTGTTTGACTGTCAGGCTGCACCTCCTGTCTGATTAATCGATGTGTTCTCCCGCCCAGCTCGGCTTCTTCCGGAGGCAGAAGCGGAGAGACGAGGACGAGCAGGAGGCCAACGGGAAAGTGGCCGAAGAGCGGTAACGCAGGCTGAGGGCCCCCAGCAGACACCTTTTCCACAGGGGACCCGACACTCAGGGACCAACCCACCTCCCCCTGCTCCCCCGGACACCACGGTGGCGCCGCAAAGACAGCTCCGCATGACCGCTGAAGCAAGGCTTGTTCAGTGCACTGGATCTGTCCCACGCCACGACCCCTGACCCCCAAGAGTCAGCACTGTCACACTCACATAGCATTCCTGCACTGTTGCGGCATTAGGGCCTCCTTCTTCTATGTATTCACCGCCCTCCATGTCGTACCTTCACAGATTTTTGAGCTCTTGTTTTCTCGGCTTCAGCCTGGGGCTCCGGTGCGAGCTTTGATCGACGTGTCCCAAGAATTCCAGGCCACAAGCGTCAGCCAGCCGCTCTTCTGTCTCTCTCTGATGTGTATTTATTTAACTCTTATGGTAAATTTTGAAATACATGAAAAACCTCAAGGGTGACCTGCCACCCGAAAGCTACCGCAAATGTAAAGTTACTATACTGTATATTGAATTCGATGTTTAAAAGATTTTATCTGCCACATGTTCAGCTCACCTGCATAATAATTTATGAAGAAACAAAACTGAACTAAAGTCGCCAGAGTACAAAGAAGATTCCTGATGTTTAACTCACAGAGACATTTCTTTTTTCTGCAGAGAAGAATCTTCTTCATCCGCTCTTTCTTTTGATATTTTCATCCTGGAAAACATTACACGTTTGATGCACTTTTACTTTGTACAAAATTAACTTGAATTTTGTAAATAGTCAAGTACCTTTTTATACGCTTTCAAATATAATAATGGTTTTCAGTATTTTCCACAGGGTTTATGGCATTACTTTGTAACTTAAGCAACATAGCAACAAGGCTTTGTGTTACTGAACCTGTTACGAGATGTTGCATGCCTTTTAACGTGCACTGCATCAGAGCAAAAGGATGTGCATAAGATACTGCAAGCAACATGGATTTCAACAAAGTCATTCTCATGAAGAACTGTAAGTAAATGATACTCAGACGCCGTAAAGATGAGTCCAGTAAATGCACATTGCTTACAGTATGTCAGCACCCTCCCGGTGTTATCAACGAATGTCAGTTTGTCCTGTTTGATGAGGTGTAAAGAGCTGTAATATGCCTACAAATAAAACATTGTATATGACCGTGGATGTCTTTTTAATGAACGCCCGTGGAGATTCAACTACACAAAGGAGAGCCAAGAGAGTTATTATTGAAATCCCGTATCAATTTCTCTGATACAAAAATAATCAGTTCAAGTCTTTTCACTCTTGTGTTTATGACTTATAGGAACAAGAAACAAGCTTTTTTAGCTCCTTAACGAAAACAGGCTGAAATATTTTTTTGTTTGTATGTAATGATCATTTTAGCCACAAGAGTAAACCGCTGATATATTTTTGTGTGTGGTCTTTTCTGTGAAATATTCCTTTAACAAGAAAGCGCTTTGAGAAACACTTCTGTAGTTCTCTTCCTCCACCAGTGAGGGGCGGTGTTCACCTCAGCACAGCTCTCATTAGTCCTTATTCACCGTTTGATTAGTGAATTAAAGTATATAATTATTAGTGAGTCAATACATTTTTAAACATAATTATGTTTATGATAATAAGTATATAATAAAACTCTGAAAAATGCAACTAGTTATGTGTATCTTTGAATGGATTACAACTACAGACAAATTAAACATGTTTTATTGGAAATTGAACAGAACAGAAGTTATGCATGTCAGTTTTAAAGCTTTTGGCGTGTTATGTAGCAGAATAACCTGTGGCTTAAAGCCCGGGGCCTAGAGAATTAAAGTGACAGATGTGCCACATGGCTCCTGTCCTTATTCAGACCCTAATGCATTATTTCCAGCATCACAAAGAGCAATTTGCCTTCAAGCATAAAGGTGACCATGCAGCCGCCTCAAAGCTTTTCAAACCTCCAGGTTTTGTTTGTGTTGCAGTGTTTAAATGGCATTTAAAGAAAATAAAATCAATTTAAAAGCAGATGAGAACATGGTGAGGGCTTGTTCGTATTGTTCGCTCCCATGTGGTGCTGTTGTTCAGTGAACCTGTCAGTTGTGTTCAGCAGGTTTGATTCAGTCTGTCACACGTCAACCATCTGCTGCCGCTGAAAACATATTGATCCCAGAGGGGGAAATTAGATTGTTGCAGCTGGAAATGTAATAAGATTCAACAGGGAGAAAAGGGAGAGCAGCCAGGCAAATATAATTGAATGTGAGCAATACACTGAAGCACACAGGACACAGGCAGATCATCCAAAGAAATGTGAGGCTATGTAAACAATCTGCAGAGTAAGTGCAGGGTTAGAATATCGACGGGATTGGAAACACTAGATTTCTTCTCCTTTGTTCAGTTCAAAGGAGCAATTCAGGAAATAGATCTGTTGTGCTCTGATTGATAAGGAGTGTCAGTGTAATTACTCATTAGAGTGTGTTGGTGGTGTGAGTCAAATTGAAAAAGTACAGCAGTGATACTCAACTTAAGGCATGGGGCCCAAATCTGGCCAACGATAAGGTGCCCTGTGGTCCACTGACCATTTTCTAATTCACAATAAAAGATTCAAAATGGGAATTTCTTGTACTTTGAATTTATATTCGGTGCCAGAGTTCGATCCCCTGTGATTACCACTGAGACCAACATGGATCATGGAATGATATTTACAGACTTCCAACACTTGTTGCTCCAAGAGAGCAGCCTCAGGGAATGCAAGAGAAACATTTACACTAGTTATTATAAAAGAAGATAATATAGAATAAATAAAAGTCTGTATTATGGTTTAAGATACAATATGCAAGATTTTTCTGGGGAAAGATCTGCAGAGACCCTGCATTCTATCCATGTTTTCTCTTTTCATGTCATTTTGCTGCATTCAGGACATTTCTAAATGATCCTCATTGGACATGAAGCTTGAAAATAGAGGACGAAGGTTGGACCTTTGTGTGTGTGTATGTCTGTGTGTGTGTGTGTGTGTGTGTGTGTGTGTGTGTGTATGAGGCTGTCTTGGCTGAAGTTTTCTGTCTACGGGCTCAGACAAACATTATCATAATCCCATCAGCATCCATCCGGGGCTTGAGCAACTAAGCAATTAATTTATGTCTCAGACTCTGAAAGCTTCTGCTTTTGGGGACAGTCTGCAGTTTGGACACTTTGTGATCATCACTGTTCACCAACCCTGCAGCCTCATGGAGAGGCCACACAAATGAAGAGGTCTCAGGGCACAAAGAGGGGAAGAGACAGGCAGGGACAGACACTCATTAGCACACAAACCTGGCAGTGGACACAGCCGGCTGCAGCCAGGAGACTCCCTCAGGAAGACGACCCTCAGTGCTAATGAATGCCAAGTGACGGCTGGAGCCTCTGCAGCCTTTATTAACCCCGTATGTACCTGACAAAGCCTGTGTGGTGGACCTGAGCTCATGAATATGAGTTCAGCATTCAGCTACACATGATGAAAAGGAGTTTAAAGCTGCAACATAAATTGCAACACTGCATGAATTTTAATGAATTTCCCCTCTGGGATAAATAAAGTAATTTTGATTTTGATTTTTTTTTTTAATGCATATCGACTGATTTCTATGTGTTTATTTCCTCCTTTGTTTGTGCACTCAAACTCAACACTGTCAATTTCTTGCTGAAAGCAAAAATAAAAGACCTTTACAACTTCCCACTAATAAGTTATGTTACTGTGTTGCTTATGGGTCACATTTTACTGAAAATAAATGATTCAGGGGACCTGAAACCCTTTCAAGGACCCCTTGAGGTACCGTGACTCAACTTTAGAAACCCATGCTTCAGAAATGCACCTGCTCAATCTGACAAACAGTCCACATTTATGGTATTTAATGATGAGAGAGAAACCTCCATTGTAAAAACAGATCATTAGACAAAATATACAATATATACAATACACTCCTCTTATGTACATTTAGTATCAGTTTTACACAGTTTAGACTGAACATTTTTTTTTTACATAATATGGAATACAGGCTCACTATACAGGCCAATATTCTACTGACAGAATGACGAGGCTTCAGAGTAAGAGCTCGACTGATTTCTGGCTTTAACAAAAAGTTCCATGGGGAAAAAATACATTTCAGTATTAAGTTATAGTGTGAGTGGTTGTTTGTCTCCATGTGTCAGCCCTGTGAGTTTACCTGCCCTGTGTGTGTCGGCTCCAGCCATCTGAGCTCAGACAGATAATCGGTTCTGGATAATGCCTGGATGTTTATTCATTTATTATTGTTGATGATTTATACCCTCCAACTGTAAAAATGTGAAGCTTATACAAATAATTCACATTTCTAATATTTCAGTCAATTAAAATGTGCATCTCAGTCTAAAAAAACATCTAACCCTCCACCTTCTCTAAAAGAAAATGCTTTGACGTAAATATTATTTAATAGCACATAATGTACATATTTGATTTGTTTCGCTGCCACAACATGATTGATCTGCAGCAAGAAATCAGCAAATCATTTTCACTATTAGGCTCAAATGTGTTTTGCAGCTCTAGACGGAGAAAAAGGTTGCTGACATAGTCATATAGGAGCAAAGTCTGTCTATCTTGGTTTATTTATTGGCTGCCATGTGGATAATCAGTTATTGGTCTGAAAAAACAAAATCTGTCGAGCTCTACTCAAGTGAAACTCTGTGAAATCAACCACCCAACACTTCAGATAAGAATTAACTGATTTACAGAAAGGTTTTACATAAGTAGAAAACATTATTTATTTTAATCTCCACATCCATCTGAGGTCCTTTTCATAATAAAATCCCACATCTGAATCCCAGTCTAAGATTCCAGTCTGGAGACATTTGTCCTCTGTGTCCTTTTTCTGTTGCCTTGTTTCTTTTTGCTCCCATTGTCATCATGAAGTTAACCTCACACAGGGCTAAAAGAAAAAAACATTTAGTGTATTTTTTACAGGAAAGAAGGGAAAGGAGAAAGTTAATGCACATCGGCTCCTTCATCATCAGAATCAACAAGTAATCTTGTGAAATTTGGGGAACTAGCGGAGGCGTTACGCACGAGCAGTGACAGTTACAGGTGGACAACCATAGCAACAAAAGCAGCTGGATGGGGTGTGTTTTTCTGCAGACCGAGGTCACCGTGTGTACGGGATCATTTTGGAGCTGGCGAAGCCTTTACTGTCTATGATGGACAGCGTGTACTCTCCACTGTTCATAATCTGGAGAGGCGCGACTCCCTGCGTCCCTCCCTGCGTAAAGGAGCGCGTGGCGCAGCTCTTCTTGGAGGACGGATTGGAGGCTCTCCAGATCAAACCGCTGAGCATCTTCCTGATCTCCGGCCTCATCAGGCAGTAAAGCACCGGGTTCAAGCAGCTGTTTGCGTGCGCTAAGCACACGGTGACCGGAAACACGTAGGTGTGCACCATGTAATAGGATTTATCCCAGTTAGCCGCGTTAAATTTGACCAAAACACCCCAGAAAGTGATGGCGTGATTTGGCATCCAGCAGAAGAAGAAAGACAAAACCACTATAGCGACAGATTTGGTGACTCTAGATCTCCGTTTGGGGTTAGTGCTGTCCATGCTCCTCCGTCTGACGAAGCGCAGGAGCATCAGGTAGTTGACGGACACTATGAGCATGGGGATGATGAAGGCTATTAATATTTTCTGGATGTGATAGAGGGCGAGCCAGTCGTGCCCCTCAGGAAACTTGAGGAGGCAGAGTTTCTCTCCGGCCACCACAGTGACAGTGGAGAAGACAGCAGTGGGTGCTGTGGCCACCGTGGCGGCCACCCACAGCACCGCGCACACCCACTTCACGCTCCGGGACCTCCGGTAGGATTTCTTCTTCAGGGCCGAGGCCACGGACAGGTAGCGGGTCACGCTCATGGCGGTGAGGAAAAACACGCTGGCGTACATGTTCATCACGGTGACCGAGAGGATGATTTTGCACATGGCGTCTCCAAACGGCCAGCTGAAGTCCAGCGCGGTGTCCACGGCCCAGAAGGGCAGCGTGAGCACGAACTGGAAGTCCGTCACCGCCAAGTTTATGATGAAGAAATTGATGGTGGACTTTTTTCGACCTTGTCTTAACCTCATGAGGAAAAACACGAGCAGATTTCCCACCAAACCCACGGCGCAAACTACAGAGTACACCACGGAGATGAGTATCCTCAGGACGGGAGTGCCGTCCGCGCTCACGTCGATGTCATCGAAACTGAAGTTTTCATCTCCAGGTGAACTTCTGTTGAGCGCTCCGCTGTAGTTAAACATGTGATCCATCTTTAAAGTTAGAAACCTGGACTCTCACCAGGCTGCAACACAACACGCGCAATCCATCCAGAGGTGCCCTCAGGTTTATCATCCAGCGAACTGCAATCTGCTTTTATACAGGTGTGTCGGTGCTCTGCTGAGCCTCGATTGGTCGCACGCGACGTGACAGAGAAGCAGACAGTCACAGTCATAGAAACGAGCATCCAGCAGCGAACACATGGACGCTCTGATTGGTCTACAACACAATACATTTCCATTTCTTTTCACAGCATCCAAACCCATTAAAGCTGTGACGGAATGCTTCAAATACGTCAGATGGAGAAACAACAAAAATTAAAGCAAAATACAATCATTCAGACTCAATAAAGTTAAACCTCCTGTCTTTGTAGGAATAATCACCAAGACCAGAGTGGGTTTTTTTGCTTTTACTTGTAGGAGAATTATAACATATTAGGGTGGATTGACTAATCAATCTGGATCCATGTATTGATTCATCAAGGTACAATTTCATATTATTCTTATAATATTGTATATTATTAGTCTAAAAGTCTATTTGTCTATTTTTATTCTTTATTTTTTTCAATCAATTAATTTAAATAATTTAGTTGATTTTTGTGAGATCATATAAAAAGAACTGGTTGTACTAAATAGACAAACTGTTCAATCTTTGGCCCCTGGACTGAATTGAATGGAAACCTTATTATGTGATATCCGTAAATATTGTATTGTCATAACATCAACTTTTCATTTACATCCCATTCATTCCAATAAAGAAAGTAGAAGTACTCCATTCTTTGAAAATTTTATATGAGGAAACAGGGACGGCAGCAGCAGGTTTTCACAGACATCTGTAACTTCTCTCTAACTCATCATGTGTTCATACATGCTTCAAAACATCTACAGTAATCCTGGTGCCGATGTCACGTGCTGCACCTGCCACATGTCTGCAGAGACATTCATGAAGAAGCATCATATCAGCTTCTTTCAACCAGCACCAGTTTGTCCACAGGGAGAACAAATCCACAGAAGATGCAAAATCCCTTGAGCTTCATATCGTGTTGAAACACCTGAAACATAAGAACACATACAGTATGTGCAACAACTGGCAGTGTAACAGTCACAAAAATTCAAATTGAAGCAAGCAAACCTACGGCAGAAGCTCCTGGTGAGTTTCTCCCTCTGTGCCATTGAGAGTGAGCTGACATTGAGCCCGTGTGGTTCAGCAGCTGCATGAAAGCAGAGCAGCAGGATCTACAGGGAATAATGAAGACAGCTGTGAAAATCACTGAAGCTCTGCTACCAAACATCTCCACCATCCTGCACCTCTCGCTGCCTGCAGCGATCCCACAGCATCATCCAGGACCAGTTACACCCGGCTGAGTGACCTCCTGCCCTCAGGAAGGAGATACAGGGACTACCAGACAGCTGGATCAGAATCAGACAAACTGATTTATTATAGAGGGGAATTTGCAGCTTTCATACCCAGTCCGTGCATCCATAAATACAACAGACAATTAAATCAATGATGAAGTGAAAGGACACATATTAAGGGCATGGGATGGTAGGAGGGATACGTAACAATAAAATACATAAAAGAAACATGTAAAACCAAGAAGAACTGGTTAAGGTCTGTACTCAGAAGCTTAAAAGCAGAAGGGAAAAATGACTTAGACCAGTGATTTGTTCTCTGTAAGGGCACATTGTAATGTCAGCCTGAAGGCATGAGCAGTTTTCTCCCTGGACGTGTCTGCACCACACGTACAACCCTGAACAACCTGCACCAATTCCCTGAACTCTGAAACATGGACATTTTGCACATTACTACACTGTGTCTGTTCATTGTTCTTTTTTTCTTTTCTTTTTTTTACCATTGTCCTTTTATTTTTAGTCACATTGTTTTTATACAATGACAATAGAGGAACTTGATATTGAAAAATACAATTAATCTCAACAGCAGTTTTATTGAAATTCTCTGTTAAATGCACAAAAACATTATTGAGGAAAAATAAATCCACTGTTTGCATTGAAGCTTTCACTCGGTGATGTCCATCAGTCGTCCCTGCATCACCGGTCCACAGCTCTCTTCTTCTTCCACTAGAGGGGGCGCGAGGCTTTAACAGATGCAGCCTAATAAAGTAAAACAATGATGGAATGTTTAATGACCATGTGGATTTTTTTTTATAACTTAATCCCACTTAACTTTGAGACTTTATTTGCATGATTCCAAACGCTTTTCATACCAAAGCCTCTCTGAGCTGTTTGGCACACTTTGCTTCTCTGTTTGTTTTGTAACTCTGCACACTGACTTATCATCATTTCTCTGACTCCAAGTGAACGCACCGATATCTACCCTCAGTCCTCATGTGACCCGCTGAAAACCCGAAAGACCTCACTTTTCTGCCAACTGGATTGCAGCTCTGTATCCGATTCCTTGGAGTAGCATTCCCCTTTAAGCCCGGTCCTGCTGAAAGATAGCCCATTGTCTTAAGTCCACCCATCTGTGGGGGTGGCTCTGAGAAAGTTTGCAGAGAAAAGTTTTCAAGCTGTCACTGGCTGTTGGTGGGACACTGATGGAGGACAGAGGGGACAGCTAGTCGCGAGCAAACGTTAACCCCGACAGACAAACAAGTTAAAACAGAGAAGAGAGGAGAGATAATGCAGCAGGAGCAGCGCGTGGAGGCAGACCATGTTCACGCCTGACTTGGAGGAGTTTGTTGGGGCTGTCACAGTTTGAGTGCATGGTCGCAACAAAGCGAAAAGTGCACCCAGCCCAGATGGGAATAATTTGACAAGCGACGCGATGTCAGAAAGGCGTTAAATGTTTCTAAAGTATAAGCTACCGTCCTGACAAAATGACCCGTTTGGACTGCGGGTTTCGACAAGGAGTCTCTCCCATTCACCTCCTCATCGCTCTCCTGACGCTCCTGGAAAACAGCAGCACATTGGGAATATCTCCTGAGCCAGGTTAGTGAGCCTGCAAACACAACTATTTACTAGTTTGGATTCGTGATGTCGCCACGTCCTCTGGCTGCTTTTGTTGAGCACATTTGCTCCACAGCGCATCTAATTGAGCCCAGGATCAGGCCAGCAGTGCTCACAGTGGAGGGAAAGGCCAGCTGTGGCTCGTGTTTACAAAGTTTTGGGCTGACCGTAGCAATTAAACCCAAGGTTTTGCAGCTTAGTCTGGTAGCTCCAGAGACCTTTCTTTCCATTGAATCATCAGAGTGTGTAGGAAAGCTCCTTGAGCCAAAATACAGTCCCGGTGCAGCTGGCACTGACCTCTGACCTCGCCTGTGAAGGTCAGGAAACAGAATTTGTCTTTGTGTATCTACAGGATGCATCATTACTCTAAAAGCGGAGCTGGTTTCCACTCTGTGTTGGTCGATATCATTACATCAGAGGATGAATCCTCTCTTGTCCTACTGGAAACACTCCCCTCAGTTTTCCCTTTGGTTCATGGTTTGGATGTTAAAAGTCACATCTCTCCTGAGATTACAGGGACAAGCAGAGCACGGAGGCTGGATGCTCTCTGTCTCATCCTGTTTAGATCAGCCTGCCCTTGGGAGAGAGATCGAGTAGTGTGAGGTGGTATTGACAGGGACGTGTCACTGACGAGAGGCACCTCCTAATCAGTAACTAATCCCACCGTTTATCTTTGAACGACTAAGAACCCAAAATAGAAAAGCACCGGACAAGTTTCCTTCTAAAAACATGTTTGAGGAAGTTTTTTAAATTCTTCCTTAGCACATAATACATTCATTCATTAGGGCAAAACTGGGTAGAAGAAGAAACAGCAGTCAGAATATCAATCATTTCATCATTTTCAGGGCTGCAACCGTTTGTTTTCATTATTTATTAATCAGCTTATTATTTTCTTGATTTTCATCCAAACCCAAAGATATTCAGTTAAAATGAAAAACTGTGAAAAGCGGGAAATCATAACTGATTATTTAATTTTTATCATATTTGAGAGACTGAAAAAAAGCATTTTCTTCAAATTCCTTTCTTGTATCTATACGACCTACATAAGCAAACTAGTTTGTCAGCAAAAATATTAGCTGTGTAGTTCTTCTTAATGCTGCCACGGTGCTGATGGACACCAACGAAATTACACTGGTTCTCCAGAAACTCCTTTAGCTCAGACTCCAGCAGCGACCAGTCCTCCACGGACAGACCTACAGCTGCAACAAAAAATAGAAAGTTTCTTGAACCTCCTTTTACGATGAAGTAACTATCATTGTTGAAGCTCTCTGTGGACTCAACTTGGTGAAACAAGTTGTGTTTCTCATTTTGCTGCCGTCGTCACATCACAAAGCTTACATAACTGGTTTTGATTGAGAGTGTGTTAATGATCAGTGTTGCTCATTTCCTGAGGACCTTCTGGCAGCCACTTAATGACCGCTGATGGTCCCAGACCCCACATTGAGAACCACCTCCTCCATGCCGAACTTTCATGCATTTATAGGCATTTTATTCACAGTGCCTTATAGTAGGGGTGGGCGATATGGGCAAAGTAAAAAAATCTTGATTATTTAAGAAAAATTCAAATAACGATAATCTGCATGAGCAAATAAATGGCACATTATCATTTCTTAATATTGTTAACAAAGTGCTCCATAGATGTTCTGCAAAACATTGCACACAAACATATCTTATGGCCTTCTGTAAAACATTGTCAATTGTAATTGTCAACAATATTCAAGTTCTGTTCACGCTACATAAATCACAGGAGAATATGCCAAGTCAGGTTTGCTCCATAGTGTCTTAGTTAAGTTATTGTACAGAAATAAAAATTGTTGACTAATATAATTGAATTAACTTCGTCTATGTACCTTTCATTTGTTTTCTTTTTGAGATATTATAAATACTCCATCATGTAAAATTGCATATCTTCAAAACAACAGCTTTTAATGAGAAGCTGTTATGAAGTGACTTGACATCTTGTGTGCTAAATGAAATTTCTGCAGATGGAGAAAATCTTTCATGTGGACAATCTGCACACATGGAGCTACAGCGCAGACGGCCAAATAAGCCTTGAACACTTTTCACAATATTTAGAAAAGTTAATTCTCCATCTGGATCCAGATTTTAATCAAAACACACCTGATGAAAGACCATATTGGTTAGATGATGACAGCCAAGATCTTTGCAATGAATCAACTCGTTTCTGTGAATAATTGGCTTAGTGAAAGGATGAATTGTCCAAAATATCCAAATATGTCCACAGTTTTTTTTATTTATTCATTTATTTTACACACCAGTATGTTAGAAAAAAAGAATCATACTACAAAAAACTTCCTGGTTAGATGTTATGAAAGATAGTTAAAGAAGTAAAATAAATGCTGGAAGTTCAGGTGTTACAAGAACAACGTTGGCACCAGAAGTGACTGAATACGTTGGTCACGTAAAAAATGTAACAGAGACGTTGACTGACGTTAAATCTAATAACAACATTGTCTTTTTCAAACAGGTCCTCCTGGGTGAAAGTCCAGGGTTTAATTCTTGGTGTAGCTTCATGTTTTTACTGAAATCCCATCAGAATGTTTGCGCTGTAGTTGACAGGCATTCAGGAATAAAAATGAGCACTTGTTAAGTGTCCTCACAGAAGGTGAAAACTCTAAAACCTGGGTGGTGTTTTTGCTCTTTCTTCAGTGAGACATTTCAAGCAGCTGGCTGCCAAACACACATATACCTCTGATCATCCCCTGCTGATTTATTCATGGAAATATTTGTGCAGATAATCCTTCGGGAGGCTGAATGGAGAAAGACCTCGCGTTACCTCCTCATGGAGCTGTGTGAATTCACTGTTAGCATTCTGCTCATTGCTCTTGAATGACATTAGACTAATGATGTCTTTATGAGTGTTAAGGAGCAGCAGGTCTTTGTGCCATTACAGATGATTCTGAGAAACAGCTGCTGCACTGACACCAGTTATTATTGTGATAACTTCTGCTCATTAGATTTGTTGATGATGTTTCACTTTATATGTGCATATTAGAGATGTTACTGATGTTGTGTTAAAGGTACAATATGTAATGTTTCCACATTAGACAGTCTGACATCAACTATGTATTCAGTGTTGTTGAGGAGCTCTCATAGACTTTCATGCCATTTTTCAGTCTTGGTTGGTTTAAGCTTAATATTTGAACTAGGTGAAGGATTTCTTAGTCTGAAGTTATCAGAGTTATCTGAGCAAAAGATGGAGACAGCCGTCTGCCCAACAATGTCCAAGAAACACCTATTTTTAACATGAAACCGCTGAATGAGTAGAGCCCGACTGATATGGGATTTTTGGGACCAATGTCGATATGGATTTTAGAGGGAAAATTCATCATTAAGTATTTTTAATCAATTTTCACCACTCTGCAAATGTATCCGGAGAGCTACTTTCTCAAACATAAAGCTGTATTAAATATATAAAATAATAATATTTAACATTTCATACGTTATAATACGTTATAAACACAATGTTTTACATTTTCAGCCAATTCTTTAAATGTAAAAGGAGAAAAATAAAGAATAACTAGGAAAAAAATAAATTGCTAAATAAACATCATTACTGTTCATTCAATTTCTGACTATTAAAAAAAGATTAGATTGTTAATTAAAGATTTAAAAAGAAACATTTTGCATTATATATATTGAGTAAAAAGTTTTCATAATAGCACATATCAGACAACATAATGTCTGTCGAGCTCTTTTTATGAGTTGTTGTTTTTTTTCAGTTTAAATCACCGGGTCTGTTTGTTTCAAGAGTCCTATCATCTCTTAATGCCACGCATGGTGTCACCACTCTGTCCTATTATTGTTATATTATGTTATTGTTTGACTGAGAGAAAATTCCACATTGTGCATTTTAAATAGTGTTAAATCATAACAATCTTTATTATAATATGATAAACACAGAAAATGATTCTCAGTTGCAGCATTTGACACAATCTGTTTGAGATCAGCTGTGTCCCTCACCTCGTTTTATTTCCCACTCTTATACAAAAATAATTTTGCGGTGTTGCTTATTGTTGCTGTCTTCCAAACATCTGGTCACAATCTTCTAAAGACATCAAAGATCATTTAAATTCTGCTTTTATACGTCAGTGCTTTGACACTTCATTATCACGCCACAGACTTTTCCCCGTGTGTACTGAAATGTTTACTGAACACAAACATTGGTTCTTCAGAACGATGAACTAAATTAAAAAGATATGCAATGTTGAGTCAGACTTAATCTCCACTGAACGATAAGCTGGAGACATTTGAGTGAGCAGAGCAGACGGCGTTAATCGCTCCTCTTAAGGCACATTTCCTTTACCGTCGCTCACAAAAAGAAAATCTTTCAGCTTCTTCAAATCACAGGAAATGTGTTATTTTTCAGGGTAACTTTATCAAAGCTTCTGCACATGAGAGTAGAAAATAAAAGAATAGTGTTGCTCTATCGTTCTCTGTATACACTGCAGCTGCGTGCATGACATAAAAATGACGGATGAGACACCCATATGGGTTTGTTTAGAGCTTCCCTGGGTTTTGTTTACAGTTTTACAGCCACTTTAATTATTTAAATACCCTCCTCGTTCCCATGATTTACGAACCCATCTTCTCTTACATCTTCTCTTCCCACCGCAGCTTTGACAGAGAGATTTCTGCGGGATCTCCCTCAGTATGAGGTGGTTCACCCCACCAGAGTGGATGCCAGAGGTCACTTCCTGTCCAACTTCCTGTCTCACCATGCTCGCCGTGTACAGCGCCGGGAAGCCTCAGAGGGAGCGGCCGGCGCTGATCGAGTCTTCTACCAGTTGTGGCTCGGCGGACACAGTTTGCACTTTAACCTCACCCTCAACCCACACCTGCTGGCTCCGGGCTTCCTGACGGAGAGGAGGTATGGTGGGCTCGATGGAGCCCGGATCCGTCCTTCTGGATCCGCTCGGTGCCACTTCTTAGGTGAAGTGTGGGATGAGGCCGTTGGTAAAGGGAGCGCGGCCCTGAGCACCTGTGATGGACTGGTGAGTCACGTTGAAAGATTTATTCAAAAGCATTTCAGGTCTCAGCTGCAGCACAACTCTGAATTCAGAGCAAATGGATGTTATAAGGACTGAATATCAACACTGCAAATGGACCTCAACTGTCAACTTGAGGGTCATTTAGTCAGCTACACACCCTCTGATGGATTTTCCACAAAACAGGTGTGTCTGAAGTCCTCTGCTATTCAGACTTGTGCTGCAGCCAGAAGATGTGCACAGTTGGACGATTTGTTGAAAGCACAAATTTTCTCCCTTAAAGTGGTAGTTGGTATTTATTGAAGTGTGGTTGTATGAAGTACTGACTACCTGCAGTAGATGGTGGTCAGCACGGCCCCAGTTTGGAGAAGCATGAGAGAGCTGAGCAGTGACAAGGGCTGCAGTGAAACACATTTTAAAACCTAAACAAATCATTATCAGTTCAAGAGTAAACTGCATCTTTAATATTTTCACCACCTTACCTTTCCTTCAGACCCCTTTTTGGTGGGGCATGCACTGAAGCCATTTTCCAGGCTTGTCAAAGCAGGCATTTTACTTGGCAGAACACAGGAGTTGCCAGTGGTCAAGAATGTCAAATTGTAGCCTGAATTCAAGCTAATCCTTTAAAACACCAAAGTCACACAATCACACAAACAAACTAACAGATAAAAGCAGCAGCCGAGCATGTAGCATGAGATAAAAATGACTGTTTTTGTCAATGGAGTCTGGTGGCTTTCACAAGATGAACGGTTGGAAGTTCCCTGTTGGAAAGGGCCGTCTGATGGCGAGGTAAATCAAAGGTAAATAGAATAAATATAGCACACACTTAGACTGATAATAATATGTTTTGCTGCTGCCCCCGTTCATAACAGTACATTGCGTTGCTTCCTGGGGGCGTGCCGACCACCATCTACTGTGACTCTTCATAAGTTCCTCATGCAAACCACTTCAATCGATCTGAATTATACCTTTAAACCTCATGTTTACAAGCAGTGGAGCATATACTGTATATATGCACACATGCAAAAACGCCTTTGCAGTAAACGTTTATTTCACTTCAGTGCACCATATAACAAAGCGACACTCCCTTCAGTGCATTAGTCAACTCACAGCAGGAATCCAGCTATAAGCCACAGTGTGCTCCTTCATATTGAAAGGCCGTTCTTTCCAAAAGCAGCCAGACGTTCACGTTGTGCTCTGCCTCTGTGATCGCAGATGTGCGCTAATAAAGGAAAGAATTTTCCGATGTTCGGGATCATCTGTGCATTCAGAGATTTTTAAATCGACAACAGACCATTTATAAGCTTTGACACAGGATTATTGCAGCGCTGCAGTGAAACTGCTCACTAATTGGTCTGATCTGTGAATATGAAATATGTTTCCATGTGGTACAAAGATACAGCAACACTCAGCGCTCTTTTCTCCGTCTGAATCGGAAACTTAATACGATTATCTTGCTTGTTTTAAAGGGAAGTTGCCCACTGAGATGTATAATTTGTACACTGCAATGTGTCTGGTCCTCAGGCCTTTTTCACACAAGACATTTAGAAATGTCACAGTGAGCATAATCTGGGACACCTAAATGTTATTAATACCACCTACTGTGACAGGACAGAATATCTGCTGTTAATAAGGCCTGACTGACTGGAGGCTTTGTTTCATGCACAGACTGAAGGAAAGAATTGGACAGACTTTACAAAAAGTGAAGTGTCTTGATCCTGCATTCTTTCTAATGACCAGCAGGGGGAGACTCCACTTGATTTATAACGTCAGTAAATTTAGCATCTCAATCACTAGTTTTAAGTCTTCTTCAGAACAGCATGATGTGTATTTTGAGTAGAATAGACCATAAAGCAGGTTTGTTTCAGGAAGTGGCTACCTTGTGATAGACCGGTTGCAGCACAACAACCTGCCAATCACCACAGAGGCGTAGCGCGGCGTATTCACGGCTCTGTATACATTCAAATAACCGTAAACTTAGTTTTTGGTTTAAGACAAATTCTGTAAACGCTCTGTAAGCAGCAGATGCAGGAGTCAGGTGCATTCTGGGTGATGGTGAAGGTTTGCGTACATAGTCTCCTCAAGTTCTCAGTCAGATTCACCTTCTTGTATAAATATGGTCGCATCTTGCAACAGCCAAAATACCAAACTCGAGGCTTCAAAGCAGCAGTCTACAAACAAATGATCTAAATTAATTAAA
The DNA here is from genome assembly GCA_903364295.1 of Serranus cabrilla. NCBI lineage: Eukaryota > Metazoa > Chordata > Actinopteri > Perciformes > Serranidae > Serranus > Serranus cabrilla. The sequence goes on along the minus strand of CAFUXE010001641.1, from coordinate 76,577 downwards.
TTAAAAAAGAGAAGCCTCTTCAGGGATAGATAGGAGGCTGCTTTTGTCTCCTGTCATGGCTACATATACGAGTCTGGACAGACATGGATGGAAGCTGTAACATGACCAGTTTGCTGACGCTTGAAAGGCCAATTTCAGCTTTTTCACATATACAGTAATATTACCTCAAGACCTGTTATCATAGGAGCTTTAAAAGCCTTCAGGAGGTAAAGAAAACAAGGTGCTGTGTTTTTCCACTATAAATCTTTGAGGGTAAATTCTGTTTGGCCATTTAGAAACACATCTCTGTACAACAGCAAACAACACTGTTATTCTGTGTGAACCTGAGGAGTTTCCTTTATGGAACTGAAAGGCAGAACCATGCATACACGGCTCGAAAATCTGATGCAGGAAGCAATAGTTTGAGATTAGTCCTGCTTTGTTGCCCATTTCTCATCTCAAATATTTTCTGAAATGTAAGTGTACTGTGTTAGACCGCCCCAACCACAATGTGTCACTCAACACGATGTCACATGCTTCGTTGCTCTGATAGTTGGTCTATTTAGGAGCAATTTAGTCTGTACCTGTTGATAATGTCCCTTGGATGAGCTGCCAGGATTTTAAGGCTTTTTTTTCTGTCACTTTACAGAAAAAAAGCTATCGTTGTATTGAAGTTATTGTCAGAACTTACTAGTCTGCTTAAGCTGCTATATTATTTGCCTTTACCCGCTTAGTCTCTTTGACTGCATTATTGATGAATATTTCATAAAAAGCACCAGAAGCCAACAATGCAATATTGTTGCAATGTGAATATCGAGGTATTTGGTTAAAAACTGTGATATTTGTCCTTATCTGATGAGTTGTAAGTTGCATTAAGCAGGTGCAGGGATGCCATCATTCTGCAGCAACATTTCTGTACATTATTGCATTTGCACCACCAACATCACCTTTGACAGCATCCATGGATCCATGTTGTTGAAGACCTTTGCTTGTCCAACGCACTCCACATCTAAAAGCTTTGTTGGCCCAAGATCAGAACAGAATCAATGGTTTTCTCACTCTAAATCCATTTGTTTGTGTGATCCGTTGCCCACTGAGCTGTCACGTTTTTAATCTCTGCTGTGAGGACATGTCACATCCTCCTGCTGCTCCTTCCCTTCCACTTCAAGGCTATCTGTGAACAGATTCTCCTCTCTGTCACAGACTTCCACAGTAAGCTTTCATACGTCTGGCCTTTGTTTGTGAACTTCACACAAAGCACTTCAATCAACATAAATATCAAGGACCTCCTGTTTTTTCCCTCATTGTACTCTTTTATTACTAACTACAAAAGCTGTACGAAAATGTCAAAAAAAGCTTTTACTAAGAAGCTGAAATCTGATACACATGAAATCTTTCGGTAGAGTGAAAGAGTATAAATTCTAATGTTTGGCTGAATTAAGCAAATCATCAGAAGCTGCACTGATAATAATAAGTGATTCTCTCCCACACTCACTGTGTTGAATACATTTCTTTCTTCGATGTCATCAACCACTGAACCCGACATGTATAAGTCCCACCTCCACCTGGGCACGACTTCGTGATGGCATTTAATAAATGCATGAAACAGTTTTTGATGTATTTAATGGAACATATGCTTATTTTGCATGAGCAACTGAAAGTGCACACTAGAGTTGTCAAATCTTTAGTAGAACAGAGTTTAATTCTTCAAACGTTTCGGAACACATTTGTTTTTAGATTCTACGTAAAGTGCTAATTTCTGGTGAAAGAAGGATTACAGACATGGTTTTGTTCTTTAATGGTTGATATATCTCCTGCAGTGGGTTTTAGGCCCCGATGGTTTCATGACTTCGGATGATTTGAGCAGATGATCCAATTGTTCATTTGCTAATGTGGTGACCAACCCTGATGTTCACTGTGTAAAGTGTGTGAGATCTACTCATGAGAAACCTGCTTCACAGTGCTGCTGGTCTCTTCGTGCACACGCTTTAGATTAGAAGATAAACACAAATCATCAAACACTTTATTTGTGTCTAATTTAAAAAAAAAAGGCATTTTACTTTGTGTTAATCTTTTGCAGACATTCCCTTTCTGAGATTCCCACACACATCAGCAGACACATGGTATCCACATTGGTGCTGCTCTGCCAGCAGGCAGCTTCACTTCTGGCTTGTTGTTGGTTGTTTCTGCCTTCAGTCTGTTCTGCAGTAAGAGAAACAAGTAATGCTGTGGACTGACTGACGTCAGGTGAAAGACGTGGCCACAAAAGACAGATTTTCTGTCTGGCCATTAAAGGCTGTTTGATTGCTTTGTTTGTACATTAGCGATTATTCTCCTGAAGATGAACAAAAGCCTTTTGGCAAATGAATACTGATGAAAGCTGAGGAGGAAGAGGCATGCTGACTCTTTATTAGAGTGTTTGAGCTTTCTTTATGTCTTTGTGTGGATGATTTTATGTCCTGCTGCTGTTGGGGAGTTACTGAATTAATGACACGTCCCTGATTCTCTATTTTGAAAATCTGAATTAGTAATTGACTGGTGTTTGTCTGCACCCCTTTATGCCTGCAGCTGAAGAAATGCAGGCGGCTATTGGAGGACCTGGCTGTAGCACGAACGTGTGTGTGTGTGTGTGTGTGTGTGTGTGTGTAAAATCTGCTATCTTTTAATGAGTTTTCAAAAAATTTCTGTTATCTGACCCTTTCTGTATTATAACAAATGATACTATGTGTGTGTATATATATATGTCTGCTGATATTATGGACCATCAGAGAGACAAATCGTTTTAATTGGTATCAGCAAGTATGTTGTCAGATATGCATTGATTTAAAAAACTTTTTTGACAAAACATGTATTTGGAATTGGTGTCATGATCGCCCAGTTTGTCAGCAAAGCGCTTGATAAATAAAGCGTTCTTTCCTCGTTTGCTGAGAAGCTAATGGGCAGTGATGTGTGGGACTACTGCTAGAAAGATGTGGTCAGCAATGTAAAACATAGTCTCATAGTCACATTAGTTAAAACATCTTGCTGAAATGGTATTCTGATCATTTTCCCCTTGAAAAGGTCTTTGTGTCCGTCTCAAAAATCCCATACGGGTTGGGGCCTGCTTTGTGGAAGCCGAACCAAGCCAAAGTGTTTTCCCCTGTAGCAGAATGATAACTGATGCAGAACTGAAGCAGCGCTGCACAGGTCTGGCTATGCAAGACTACACACCCCTGTGGCTGCTGAGTGTTTGGTATGCAGCAGCACCTCCCATCACAGCCCTCTGTGACCCTTACTGAGGAAGTTAGGAATCCATCGATCTGAACTGAAACATGGAGAGAACACATCTGAGATACCCTCTGTCCCTGGATGCTCACATTGGATTATGGGAAAACTCCCAAAAAGAAGATGTTATCATGAAAGATGTAGAGGAAAAGTCAGGGAGGGATCCAATACGTGTTGTTTCTACACAACAAACCAACATAATAGAATTAATGTGTTGAATGTGGGAGGCGGGACAACAATAATATCGCTAACGATGTTTGTGACGAGTGAAGGCGTGGATATGAAATAATGAAAATAACGTATCAGCAACAGCAGCAGTAATGACTGTTGATGATTGTAATATTAGCATAAAATATAATGAAATAATCATATCCATAGTGTCTGTAGTAATAATGGATATTCTAATAAGAAATAAAATGCCAAAGATATTGCTGATGGCAGTGGGTGTCTAACAGGAGCAGCACATCACCAGACATTATGGAGTTGATTGCAGTGTTCATTGTCCTTCTAATAATTGGCCTCCTTCAAACACAATATGCTCAGAACATTGAATGACCAATTTGTACATTTCTTTTTATGCCACACACATATATAATTGTGCTCTCCTCCGGTTTGTACCGTCATTACAAACCGAAATGATTTGATATACATGACAATAAGTTCAAGCAGCTGCAAGTGTCTTCAACATTAAAGAAAAGAGTTTAACAGATGAATGCTTAGTCATCAGTATCCAACAATACAATAAACTTAGATAATAGGCTCCTTCTTCCATGATTAAACGCCCCAACCTGGATTCCATGTACTCCAATACTGTATGATAATTTGACTACAGAAGAAAATGATGATCTCAGTATTTAGGTGTTGGGGAAAAAAATCGTTAATCGGCCGAATTAGTTGTAAAATATTGGATATAAGCAAAAAAATCCAAAATTGTGCTTCCCTAATTTGAAGAACCTTCAAATAGAGCGACATGATTCTGACACATCGGACTGGATGAAGTCCAGCTCAGTTTATATTTTCATTTAAAAAGTTGGAAGTTGTTTTGTTTCTTCTGGTTTAACGTATATCTTCTCTGTGAAGCTGCTTCGTTGCTGTATGTGTAAGAGAAAGAGAGCAGTAAAGGTCGTCGTGCTCCGCTTCTCTCTCCCCACATGAACACACGCAGCTCTCTGTGCTGAGCCTCAGTGGGACCCTGTGACAGCTGAAGGAGACTTAATAGGAGCAGAAGGTGGACAGGAATTGAATATAGGGCAGCGATGGTCAGCAGAAGATGGAGTGGGGCTACTGGAATTTGGTTTTGGCACCGTGCCGATGTGGTTTATGGTGCAGTTATTTATGTGACATCTGATCTTTGTGCTGCCTCAGTCTTACCCTGGATGTCTACGGCAAATTTACAACAACGTTTCCAGAAAGGTTTGGTCATAGTGTGAGACTTAAATAAAACCAGAAGGCATCACGTTAAAAATTCAGAGAGTATAGTTACAAAATAATACATTAAAGTGTATCAGTTAGAACTTCAACCAAAGCCTGCACAAACGTGTTTGGTCTTAAAAACTCAAAGTCTTGTCACAACAGCCATCACAAACTTTTCGTCAGGTCTTATTTTTTTTAACAGAAATCCAGCAAATTTTCACATTTAAAAACCTGAAACTACTAAATGTTTTGTATTTTTTGCCTTAATAATGATACATTTATTACATTTATTTTTATTTTATTTTATACATTACATATTATATTTATTTCACCTTTATTTTAACAGGAAGTCCCACTGAGATCAAGAATCTCTTTCACAAAAGCGACCTGGCCAAAGTAACAGCCGCACAAAAATGACAACATATTAAAAATACAACATACACAAAAAAATCACATGAAAATCGAAAAAACAGCTATTTGAAAAGTGGTCCCTCATGAAAAACGATGACATGGCTCTATCACCAGATTCTTTATAATCATTTTAAATTCATCAGTGTCCTTTGATCGACTATTAAATTATTACTGCAGCAAAGATCAAATAATTACACAGTATGCACAGTTTTCCTTGAAAGTGCTGTCGAAATATAAAGTTTTTTTTTATATCAATAGCTCAATATAAAGAGATGAAAAGAAGTGACCTCTCTCTGTTCTCCTTTTTCAGACAGGACTGTTCAAGTTGTCGGATGAAGAGTTTTTCATTCAGCCTCTGGAGAAGTCGAGCGATGAGATCTCAGGACGCCAGGCCCACGCCATCTACAAACGCCACGTGTCCCCGCCCACCTGGAGTCCAGTCGTACAGCCCATCTCAGGGAATCGAACTCTTAACGGTACCTGTGGAATCAAAAGTGAGTCACGTTTTTTTTCTCCCCACACGTGCACACACACACGCTCCGCACTTAAAAGTTTTACAATTGTTGCTGTTCGTTCCTAGAAATGACTAATAGCTTCCATGGAAACGGCACACGTGAGAAACGGTACATTATTATACAGACCCGTTTCCACTAATTACACACTGAGCACTGAGTGATGAGAATGAAGCTGTTAACTGATTAGATGTAGTCTCTGTCTGAGTCCGTCTCCGGCTAATAATCTGCACAGTTTAAACGGAAAAAAAAAAACATTAAAGTTTAGTAGCTCATTAATCAGCTTCTTAAAATTTAGAGTGGGCTAAACTGATTCTGACAGAAAATGAAGCATTCTGGGGAGATCGAGAAAACGTGCTTTCAGTTTGTGAATAGATTATTAGGAATAAGCACAGGCTCTGCCACGTGAATCTGTCATAATAAAAAAAAGAACCAAACCTTCTTAAAAACCCTCTCTGTCTCTGACGTTAATGCAGCAGCGTGTCTGACTAAGTGGTAGTTTTACCAGATTTTGAAAGGACGCTCTGACGGGTAATGATGTGTGGAAAACTGCTCCCAGAAGGAAGTAGAAGGAAAACATATCATCTCAATTACCGCTGATAGAGACAGATGGAGTACGGTGGCCCTGAAGGTCATTGCAAAAAATATTCTACAAAAAGTCCAAATATTTCATTTTCATTAGCTTCAAAAAGCATTTCAGAATATGGAAATGGTAGGACTGCGCTGCTAGTTTGTTATTGGATAAGACCAGGTCCTTAGCAACAGTGACACCTCACTTCCTGTTTGTAGAGGCCACGGCAGAGAGAGTCTTCCTGCTTTGACTTGCGCTAAATTTAAAGTGTTTTGAAGGATGGAAAAGGAAAGTGAGCTTTCAACAGAATATTTTAACATGAGGCATACGTATGGTGTGATTATTGATATGCTTTCAATATCTTATGTACATTTGAACCCTCAAATCAAGTTTGAAAGAGCTGTTGTGGCAACCATAGTCAAAATCAGAAACGTGTTTGCCACAGAGATTATTTTCTGCTATAATCCATAAAAAAATGCAAAAATCCCACAGGCTGATTCTCAATAGACCTCATGACGATGCTACTTCTTTGTCGTCCTACAGAAATATTTTATTTTGTTTACAGCTTCAACACAGTTTTTCAATTTCTAGAAAAGCACATCAATATGAGCTGTAAAAGTATATTTTACACCTGATCACACTCATGCTCTTCTGCAGTAATTACCTGTTGACAGTTGGGGAATAAAAACTGAAAACATCCTCATTGTCGTTAATGGAAAATAATAATAGCTGTAGCTCCAACAGGCAGGTAGAGGCGGATGATGAGAAAGCCTTGAAGCTACAGGCAGATATTAATGTGTGGATTCTCAGAAACATTGCATTATTATTCCATACAACCACCGTTCACAGCATTGGAACAACAACTATCTAAGGACAGCATGTGAATAGAAAAATAACAAAATGAGGACAGAGAGGCCACGAGCAGGCTTGAGGTTCTGGTATATACACACATTCAAAGTCTACCTGGTGTGCTGTGTTTCCACACGCTGTGCCTCAGTAAGAAAGGTTTAAATGTCTATTTCTGTCTCCAGACTCCCATCAAAGTTTTGAAGACATTGAGCGGCAGCGGGAGCGCTGGGAGCAGCGGCAGCAGAGAAGAAGGAGGAGGATTCGTCAGCGCTCAGTCAGCAAAGAGAAGTGGGTGGAAACGCTGGTGGTGGCCGACCCCAAAATGGTGGAGCACCATGGGAGCAAAGCTGTGGAAAGCTACGTCCTCGCCGTCATGAACATTGTAAGTATGTGACACTGAGAGCAGATTTCATGTTGAAGCTTCATCGACATGTTTGAGATTGACTCCTGTTGGTCGTGTTGATCCCTTCAGTCACTGTCAGGGAAATGTTCGCTAACATTAGTCCTCACAGACACTTACTCATCTGAATAATCCCAAAAATTAGTTCGATTGAGAAGAAACTGGTACGTTTCCACAGACGCTTGTAAAATTGCAGATTATATTTTGAAGCTAAAAACAAGTAATTTGAGCCTTCCAGGAGGCTTTAACTTCCAACTTCCAATATATTTCGTTTCTGTCAAGTCAGGCTGCAAGACGTTAAAACAGAGAGTCAAGTCGAATCAAGTCTGTGATTATTAGTTTCTTGAAATCAAGCTTTAAAATTCAGTCAGATTGTATAAATCAGTCAATGCAGCCGACATTATTTAAACTCTTGTTCACTGATTAAACTCTCTGAGTGACAGGAAAGAAGCTGGTGAACGATGACATTTTCAGCTAATAATCTGCAGAAGCCAAGAGGATAAAACACTGAAGTTTAATAGCTCATAAATCACCTATTTAGAATTCTGAGTGAACTAAACTGACCCTGAAGGAAGGTTGAGCATCCTGGAGAGATAATTAACTTTTAATTGCCTTCATTTTTGTAAGGCACTAATATTTCAAGTTAATTTCAAAAATGTTCCCAAAAAATGTAAATTTTGACACCACCATCTGGTGTTTGTTCGACTTCAGGTTTTCTAACTTATCTTCTTTTTTTTAAGATATGTTTTTGGCCATTTTTCAGCTTTATTGACAGTAGCAGTCGATATACTGAAAGGGGGAGACATGTGGGAAACGGCCCCAAGTCGGACTTGAACCCGGGCCGCCTGCTCAAGAGGCCAGAGCCTCAGTGGGGGCGCCACCCACCACACACTCTGATTTTATTTCATTGGATAATGAGGCCAAAATAATAATGAAGGTGAAGGTGAAGACAAAAATTCAGTTTTGACCAGGATTAATAATATAACAGTACAAAAACAGGACTAGAGTCCCACTGAGATTCAAATATATTTAGGAAGAGGCCGAGGTAGAAGCCATTTAAAATCACAGAAAAATATGCAACATGATAAAAATACAATCACAACATTTATAAAACCAAATATACAAACAGAAAACGGCCTCTCAAGAAAAACAGCACCTTCTTTATGATCCTCTTGAAGCTATAAAGCTGTAGAAGTGTTTCTAATTTTAGTTCTTATTGAAGATTATTTCATTCTTATTTCTCTCCTGGATCTGTCAAACCCAGAGTACAGTAAGCAGCGCAGCTGGGAGAGATTAAAATCTACCTGTGCTTAATCATAAAGAAATAATGGAGAGTTCAGGACTTTGCATCGTCGAAACCTTTTAAATCTCTGAACATAATTTTTATGCAATTACAGTAAAATAATAAGCAATTATATTGCAATCTTAATGAAAAAAGATCCTTCAGATATCTGAGCTGCATGGTGATTGAACGTCTTTGGATGAAACCAGCTTCTGTCTCTCCGTCCTCGTGTCAGGCATCACAATGGATGGATTAAACTCTCCTCATCCAGACTTTCACAGCCAATCTTATTACTGCCTCAGCAAACTGACTCTTGTGTGTTATTGATTAGCACATAAGAGGGTTTTTCCAAAATAAAGTCATGTCTGGTCTCACCGCAGCGTCTGAAAGCGCCATCAGAGACAGAATACCAGGAAAGGGAATTCACAGACGGAGAAGCTGAGGATTAACAGACAATAATACACGGAGGAAGCGGCTATTATTCCCCACATCCCCGAGCTTTGAACTGCAAATCCCCAAATGATTCAGTTCAGTGAAAACAATCTTGCACAGCATCAAGGGAAACAACCTCTTACCCAAACAATAAGTAACGGCATCATCTTCCTCGGCCACCGGCGGCTCCATTGTCTCATCACAGACGCCGGCTTCAAGCCGTCGACTTCACAAGAGGGTCATATTTTTATTTTCTGCATCCAGTGGGATGATTTACACACATGTAACAGCCAGCTGGGTCAATCTCAAACAAAGATTATATAATAATGATAAAAATAGCTCCCGGCTTCCTTTCACATGCTGATCTTATGATTATTTATTGTATTTTCTTTGCGATATCACAGTTTTATCACAGCCAGAAGTGAACAAACAAACAGACATAAAGAAAGTTGCAGCAGAAATACAGGAAGCACGTTTTACTCTTCATGACTGTGTGTTAATGTGCTGCTGGTGGCTGGAGAGGAAACGTGTCAAATCAGCAGCACATTGTTGCTTTAAATATCTTCAGCTCTATTTCTATCCACAAAATGAACAATAGACAAACACGGTTAAAGATAGACTGAAAGCAAATGTGTTAAACTGCTGCAAAGGTGATTCAGCAGCGATACATCTGCAGATATCTGCTGCCGTTACAGACGGCAACAAGTTTTGATGAATTAAGTCCTTTGTGTTTCGTCTGAAGTTACAAACAGAAGGTTTCAGTGTCGAGATGTTCTGCCCGACAACAGGAAAAATGAAAGGAGCAGTGTTATGAGAAGCTGAACTGTCATCAGACTCAAGTGGGTATTTATAATGCAGTTATTTTTATTGCAGAATAAGATCCTCTTTCCTGCTCCGCTGCATCAATCAGGTTTAACCTGTATATTTCAGTAAATCAAACGTTAAAATAGTGTTACAATGAATACGCGATTAATAAATTAACCATTTTGATAGTCAATTGATCAACAAATCAACATTTTTCTTGCAAAAGTGGCAGAAAATTATGTGTTCAGCCTTTCAGTTGGGTAGACTTCCTGCTTTTATTCGTTCTTACTTCACCCCACTGCAGTGTCTGTCTGTCTGTCTGTCTGTCTGTGTGTCAGCTGCATATACATCCTCTGGCCAACAGAGGGTGCTGTGGGGTGAAGTCTGCCATCTCTGGGATGGATATTTTCTGACATTTCGTAAACATGATTAATCGAGTTATACTTCATAACCACTTACTTACATTAATTTAATACTGCATCATGTTGTGCTTTAGCCGAACAGTAAATTACTTATTTTTTTGCATTGAACAAGACATTTGTTGTGTTGAAATGTAAATGCAGAGCTGGAGCTTCATGCATTATGAAACATGCCGAATGAATTAATGAATTAATGTTAAAATGAACAGCATGTTTCACAGATTCAAATGGGGCTTTTTGAAAACAAAAAACAAATGATTTTCTGGGTAGTTTTGCCTTCATGTGAATGTGGACAAAGATTGAATGACAGTAAAAGGCTACAGAAGTAAAACAAATACTTAAAAATTCAAATTAACAAAATATCCCAGGCAGAAAAATTAAGTTGTGACACTGATTTTCTATTAATTTTGACTATTGTCTTGAATCTTGATTAACTTGCATTGTAATTGGTACCATTTCTGCAGCCTTGATTGACTTAAAATGAACTACGCATGTTCTGAACACGTCTGAAATCAGAAAGATTTGAGTTTCAGAACCTGTTCAACAATTTGACAACATTTTGCATGAGGCATAGAGACGCTTCAAAGACGTTACTTATCTTTCTCCCTCCTGCTTTTAGCTTCATTTGGATTCATTGTGTGAATCCTGACAGATTAGAGGCTCCTTTCTTTCAGTTTTAAAACAACAATATCTGGAGAACAAATGCTGTTATAGCTGAATAGAAAATAATACAACATATTACATCTTTCCTCTGGATTCAAAGCAAAATGGTGTCTTTAAAAAAAACCCTATTAGGATTAACTACTATCTATGAAGGCCAGAAATACAGTCGTTAAGCGTCCAATGCTACCAATCTCTCACAGCATCTCCTGCAGAACACAAAGAGTCCCTTTATGTTTTGTTTTGCTCTGTGAGGAAGACAGTTGACATCATGCTGACAGCCGTGTGTTACAGCAGCGTGAGTTCCTTTCATCTCAGACCTTCGTTTCACGTTTCACGCTTCTCACTTCTCATTTCTCTATACGTTGACCTTGATCCTGTCCTGTTCTCCTGTAAAAAAGAAAAACCCACGCTGCCTGCTGCCCTTGAGACAACTCTCAGCAGCACTGTGAGTTCTCGCCTCAAGGCCACAAATCACTGTCAGTGCTACAGGCTTATTGAAAGAAAGTCAGGTTTTACACTCAGTTTACACAGATTATCATCAGGTTTGATTAGGGACGCACCGATCTTGGTGGATTAGAAACTCATGACTTCAGGGTTTGATTGTGACTTTGGTTCCTGGCAGTTCTGTGTTTCTCTTTTACCGTCTGTTTTTCCTTTTCCTCCACAAAACACCCGGCTCCACCTCACCTGCTGGTCCAGGCTTTCATTCATTCATTGTCCTGACTGCTTATCGAAACCCGGGTCCTGGGACATTGGGGCGAGAGGCAGGGTTCACCTCAGTCTGTCACAGGGCAGACACACACAGAGACAAACAACCATTCACACTCTCGTTCACACGTATAAGCAATTTAGAGTCACCTATTAAACCTGAGCTGCATGTTTTTGGACTGTGGGAGGAAGCCGGAGTACCCGGAGAGAACCCACGCACACACGGGGAGAACATGCAAACTCCACACAGAAGGGCCACAGGTGACCATCTTGCTGTGAGGCAAGAGTGCTAACCACTACACCACAGTGTGCTATTAGATGTTTAATACTGTGTGAGTAAATGGCTCTAAAAGCTCTCTTGCTTTTAGAGGTCTGATTGTTGTTAAAAGGAAAGATGCATTGTGTTAAACCTCTGTTTGCTGTTTGCATTCCCCAATTTAGAGATTCTGCTGAATGTGTCAGGTCGCCTTCTTAATAGATGCATTAAAGGAATAAATTAAACTATCCAAAATATCCAAAGATGGGAGACGGGACAAGTTTTGTCTGAAAAATAAAGTGTTTCATTCATTGTGTCCTTCTGAGCACATTTATTTGTGTTTACATGCACCGACCGGCCTTGAGTCAAATAAGCAGAGTAAAAGCTCAGACATTCTTTCTTTAAAATATAAAAACATAATTTTGAGTGTTTTGCTCATGAAGAAACATAAGTGCCACACAGAGGTGGTGTACACCATCTGACAGCTGGGGATCTGAAGACTATATTGATAAAAAATTACTTAATTGACGCTAATGTTTGGCGTCCTGAAGTTTCCGTGATAAACTATGTTCCATTAGTTGTTGCAGCAATTTTTGGGTCAGTGCCATTTGTTACCCACATTTGGTGCTGAATCAGCCTTTTATTTTCATTTCACAATGGAAAAAAATGGTTAAAACCCCTCCAGAATAATTGATTGACCAAGATTTTGAGGAACACCATAGAAAAATCCATGCTGTGATTTTGGAGATTTCTGTATCATATCATGTATTCAGTGCCTGGATGGAGGGCACCTCCGTTCTTTAAACTGCTGAGAAACCCTCTTATTTAAGGGAAATACATCTTCTGAATGCCCTGGGTCTCTAGTTTGTGGTTGTAAAGTTTTATGAGGCTGTGATTATCCGAGAGGTCACAGCAGATCATTTTATACAGAAATGCTCCTGTGGGCTCCTATGGAGACTGACTGGAGTTTCAGCTTTCCAGTGATACCCAATTTATGTAATTCTGCACCTGCTCAGTATACAGAAATAATCAAATAAAGTAGGAAAATAGCTCATTTTAATGCAGGAGAAAAATTGTGTGATTTTTGCCTTAAAGTGCATGAGATTTACTTAAGGTATCCAAATAAGTGCAACCATAGAGTTCAGCCTGCTATAGTATAGCCCTGTGAGCCTGCAGGCGGGCTGATGAGTCCATACGGCGATACATCAGAACGCCAAAGTGTTTTGTCACACCATATATTTACATGGAGCTAATTATATATCAGCAGCCTGTGGTTGTTGTCTGCATTGTCTTATTAGGATGATTGACCTACCAAATGATTCATGTTACGTTGAAAACTTTTAATGCATTTTGTCCTTTTTCAGGTGGCAGGTCTGTTCCGAGATAACAGTATTGGAAATGCAATCAACATTGTGGTGGTTCGACTCATCCTACTGGAGCAGGACGAGGTAAAAACATGTTTGTTTTTTTTACGATGATTAAATGAGATGTTGAAAAACCCACCAAAAAAATAAGCGTCATGAAAGCGCTGCCACTTAACAATATATTACTGACTGTTTAGTCCTTTTTTATTCTGGATCCTCTGTTCACTGAGTTGGCAGTTGATTTATTGCATTTATTAATAATTCATAAAAAGAGTGAAATCTCATCATTTTAGGATTTGTGGTTCCATTTAAAACCATTTATGAAAAACAGTTTCCTTGAAGATTAAAAATAACTTTCTGTGGAACAACTTGTAAAAGGAAAATAAACCTGAATGGCATTTCTCTGTCCAACAGGTATGTTATGAATGAAGCATGTATACAAAGAGCTTTCTGTTTGCATTATCACCTACATAATTACTTAAACTAAGATTGTTGTAGGTCACAATAGTTTCTGCTTTTAACGTCAGAGGGAGTTTTTCCACTAATGGCTTCCACAGCGAGGGAGCATAAGATGTGGACGTGAATGCAGCAAGAAAAACAGAAATAATGAAGGTGTAACAAATGATGCTATTTTCTTCAGTCTGAATGACTGTTGTTAGGTGAATGCTGAAAGCAGAGATGGGGCCTTACGTTATAGCCTTTATTCTGTCAAGTAGACAAATAGATTAATAGCTTTTCAAACAGACTTTTTTAGCTGTTAATCTTCATGTGTTTATGTTTTGTGGATACCAGGATGACTTGAAGATCACACACCATGCTGACAACAGCTTGAACAGCTTCTGTAAGTGGCAGAAGAAGCTCAACATGAAGGGAGAGGAGCACCCGCTGCACCACGATGTAGCCGTGCTGCTCACCAGGTAAACGACAAATGTCTGTTTCAGCAGCAGCGCACATAATCAGTCTCACAAGAGAGTCTACTGGTAGTTGGTTGTCCTGGTGTCAGTTGATAATGAGCTGTTGGACTTACTGAACAGTTGATTTACTGATTCAGAGAGTGTTGGCAGAGAGATGATTCACGGCTGCATCACAAACAATCACATGTATGAGTCACAGCTGCCATAACAGAACAATAATAATACTAATAATCAGATCACCCATGCCCCAGCAGATGAACTGAAGGAACGATAACAGGAAAAATGATACACTGATGATCAACAACAACAGTAATAATCCATGGTTTCCAGTTTTAAACACGTTTTCTTGTGCCAAAGAAAATGATTCATGTAGTTTTGCTGGTTCTGTGTTGGCTGGAGGATTAAACCCAATCAGGCAGACGGAGTCATGGTGTCCTCTCTGCTGCCGGATAGTAACATGATGTAAATCACACATTCTCACATTTTTTTTTTAATTGTTTACTTGCACTTTGAAGAACATCCAGTGGATCCACTCTCTGTCCTGTTGTTTTTACGTGTTTTGTGGGTTTATTTGAATCCTGGCTGCATATCGATTTCCGTATGAAGGACAATAAAAATACAAGTTTCTTTATAACCAGTGGTGATTCTGTTGTTTCAACTGTTTAAATATTCTTGTAGATTGCAAATTATTGTCCATTTTGAGTCACCTGTCCCATAGCCTGGCAAACCTTCTACTGATTCAACCACCACCTGACAACTCTTTTCACTTTTTGGCAGAAAGGACATCTGTGCAGCCATCAACATGCCCTGTGAGACGCTGGGACTGTCCCACGTGGCGGGAATGTGTCAGTCGCACCGCAGTTGCAGCATTAGTGAGGACACGGGGCTTCCTTTGGCCTTCACTGTCGCTCACGAGCTGGGACACAAGTAAGGTTTCACTGCACAAACACACACACACACACACACACACACACACACGATAATTTAGTTTTTTTAATGTTAAAGTTTTTCAAATAATCTGTGTGAAATATTAAAAACCCATTGTGAACGCAATTTTGGATTAGTAAAGCTAAAACAAAAAAAATGGCTACATTGTTTGCTGTGCAAAAGTTTTTCAGTTGCACATTGAGAGCCGTCATCTAAAATAAAAAAGTGTAAACTTTTTTTGAACAGTAATGTCACTAAAATGGACTGGCAGGTTGGATAAACAACATATGACACAGAGACCACGTGTTACCCAATTAATTTAAATATATATTGATCGGCCATTTGTAACAGCATTGTTTAAAGATAAGAATAGAACAATACAATTGTTTTTTGCCACTATTGCCTCAACTATCCTTAGTTCCTGATTGTTGTTATGTAAGGAGTTATACAAACTCTCATCAGCACAAACAAGTCAAACAAACAAACCATCGACCGAGGAAATGTGCTGAGACAGTTACCTTGCTGCGTGCCTCCTCCGCTCCATCCGTCCATCCACCAGCTGTACATGCAGTTTGCCGTTAATATGCCGTTCTCCTCTGACCACTTCAACTTCATGTATTTAATAGGTGAAAGGAGTGTGTGTCTGTTAGTTTCAATGTATTTGTTGATGGTTATGTAAGCTTGACGTACCATTATTCCCTCTATCTCCTGAGTACACTGAGTCCTGTGTATATGTTCAGGGTGTTGTGTTGAATGCATGAGCAACCCTGAGATGGACAGGAGAATGTGAATGTGAATACTAAGCAGTTCTTCCTATACAGGGAAAAATGTATGAAACTCCAACAGTGATCTTAAATGGTGACCCCATGTTTGACAACCCCCCCACCTCTGCAGACTCCTGTAGGAGACAAAAAACATGATAAAGTGCCTTCTTGGCTCCCCTTCCAGCAGGGAAAACGCAATGAATTGCCCTCAATGTTGGCCTTAAACTTAATAAGCTGTGTTTCAGTGCCGTACCTGCCAGAAACTTGTCTGGGTGCACCAGTGCATGTAGCTGCTTAATTTTCTCCCAAGCCTCTCAGACAGCTTCAGTTCGCAATGCAATTAAAGTCTGCAGCAGATGCTGCTTCCCCCTTTGGTTGTTTGAGCCGGACAAAGGGACCAGATCTCAATGACCCTGTTTACACTTGGTTTTAAAATGCGTCTTAGGCGATAAGACCACAAGTGTAAACATTGTAGTCCATTGTAGTCGGATCACTCAAACCACTTGCCGAAGTGGTATAGGCAAGGCAAGTTTATTTGTATAGCACAATTCAACAGTAAGGCATTCAAAGTGCTTTACATCAAACATGGAAAACAGAAAAAGCAATTAAATCAATGTAGAGAAACACATTAAAATTAAAGTTAAAGCAATTATATCAACAGAAACACATTTAGATTAAAATTAATGTCAAAGCAATACAATTTAACATAGAGAATCATATTTAAGTGTAAAGTAAAATTGAAGTTACAGTGCAGTGAGATATCATTAAAAACCCTAAGATTAGATTTAATAAAAAGCAGCGGCAAACAGAAAAGAAAAGCTGTGTTGCAGTTGCTGTATAGAACGCATAGAAGCCAGAAAACTTTGATGATGAATACACTGGATGAGCAATTCTCAATGGACTTAATAGGCAACATGTCTGAGTCGGGTATCCAGTTCTTTCATTATTTCATGCATTAGACTTCCTTCAGTTTTCAGCAAGTGTGATGTCGGTCAAACGAATGATTGAAGGACAAACACACCCCATCGATTTTACTTCGATGCTTCTGAAGGCACCAGACCTGCTGTCATTCTTTTTTCTTTCTCCTTTGAAAGAGGATGAACTCTTGTTAACGTTTGTTTACCTTTTACCTCACTCATTCACAGCTCATGCAGCTGACAGACAGATGCATGTATTTGTTGATTGTATCTTGATGTCACATGTTGTGCCCGCTCATCCTAACTGCCCTCTCTGTGGGATGTGCTTCTATGTCACAGCTTTGGGATTCAGCATGATGGCAACGGTAATGACTGTGAACCCATTGGGAAACGACCTTTCGTCATGTCTCCACAGCTCCTGTACGGCACCTCCATGCCCAGGTGGTCACGCTGCAGTCGCCAGTATATCACACGCTTCCTCGAGTGAGTGTCACACACACACACACACACGTATGACCACACTCTGACTGTGTTTATGTCAAAGGTCTCCTGTACCTGCAACCTTTTAAATGCATTCATGCTGTGATGATGCGTTCAAGGGCCACCGGGAACTTAAATACGGCTTCCACACTTGGTCATGGATGATATCTGACATCACGTACGCTCCATGTTGCACTGATCCCTTACCGGCCCTCAATAAGTAGAAATGATTGGATTCAATCATTGTATGACTGTGGGATGTGCACCAGAATTATTTTAGTTTGGTATTTTTCATTAGTTTTCATATTTGGTTTTGGTTTTTCCTTTTCAATCACGTTTTAATTAGACTTGAGACATGTTTAGTTTTGTATTAGTTTCAGTGCTATTCCCGTTTTTATAATTCAGAATAGCTATTTGTGGTAATGACTCACAGTCGTGCTCAGACATCTCGTCTCAAAAAACTAGCAGAACTAATTACATTTCCTCAATATGTTTTTTTATCTAATTAGTTTTGAAGACACAAATGATCATTCCAGTAAGTTTTTTCCTTTTCCTTTTTATATCGGGTGACGTTTTAGTTAGTTGTACTTACTCTGTGCACATTATTATGCTGTGTACACACATTCTGTGCTCATTTTTTGTTGTTTTCTTAACATTTTGTCGTGTATTATATATTACATATAGATACAATCTTACCCTCCAGACTAACTCTGTCTATTCCAGTAAAATAAAAATAGATTAGACAGAAAATAGATTAACACACCAGTGGACACACACCATGCTTAAAGCCTGAGGAGCATTAGACTGCCTTGTTAAAATCTCATCACCTTCAGTTAAATTGTTACCATATCCTGACCTGAGGGCAGACACACCATTGTGTGTTTAATACCTGTAATGCACACACACACACACTGGTGTTGTGTACAGACACAGACAACACAGCTGCTGTTAACAACATCGTGTAAAGCCTCTGCGGTTTCATCCCAGCTTCCTGAACTTACTCGACTGGAGCAAACTTTTCCTCCTGTCCTCACAAATTTAAACCGACCTGCTGAACTAAGTTGTACCTCCATAGTTTTTATCGCTCTGTCAGCAATAGGTTGGAATTTCAGTCTTAATTTTACAATAGCTTCAGTGTTACAATTTAATTTAGCAGACACTTTTATCCAAAGCAACGAGCAAATAGTGCAAATATGTCTTCATCCATGTCGATTATGTGTAAAGATGTTCATAGATTGAGAGCCGTTCTGAACCACTTTGAGTTCGTTGTGCTTTGTTAAACGAGTTATAAAAGCTTTTTTGTCCATGCCATGTTTCAAACGACAGAGGTTAAAGTGCTACTTTTAGTGACCTCATAGAGCAGCAGCTTCATATGTTGAAGCTCTCACTCTGTGGCGTTATATTAGCATGTTAGCAAAGAGCTAATTTTTAAGGAAATTCCTTATTTTGGTAGTTGGAGGGTCTGTTTATTTAAAAGAAGCTCAGAAAATCGATCTGTTCTAACCCACTGACACTAATAGATAACACTGTGTGTGTGTGTGTGTGTGTGTGTGCTCGCGCGCCAAGTTGCTACTGTCTAAGACTTGCACTCTGGCTTCAACAGGCTTCAGTGTGTTGAATGTCTGACATATTTCACCACAGTTGCCCCAGTTTCTCAGCTCTGAGCATCTGGAATTCATTTAGTGGGTGTTCAGCTACTTGACAGCATTGTAGCTTCTTGACGCTGCTGTGGGAAAAAAAAAGGCCCGCGGGGCGATATTTACACTCGTGGGAGGTCGTTACACAAAGGCCGCTGGTTTGTGTGTTTGTGAGTGTGTGTGTCTGTCTGGCCAATGGTAATTAAAAAGGAGACAAGAGACAGTTGTGTCAGCACTTAAACGCACCATTTCCCACAAAACGTTCTTAGTTAAAAGTTTCTATCTAAAGGAACTGGCTTTACTGTATTATGTAAGATTATGAACCCTAGGTTTCTCTTGACTCTCCTCTGTGGAGGTTCACATTTGTGGTTTTAAGTGAAATATGTTGACAACTATTGTAAGGAGTGCCTTTGAATTTGGTGCAGTAAATCTTCAGTTTCGTCAGGTGATTTTAAATCTAGCAGCGTGTTTTCCAACTGACCAACTGACTATAAAACTCTCCCATCACCCTCAGCTCTTTGTTTCGCTCTAACAATCATTAGCATGCTAAACTAAGATGATAAACAAGGTTAACATAATGCCATATCATTAGCATGATAGCATTGCCATTCTCAGCATGTGAATGCGGCTTAAAATCAGACCAAAAAAGCGTCTCATCATTTTTCCCCCATTGTCTAATCGGATGACTTGAGAGCCTAAACTGCCCTAACAACCATCAGATCCTGGGCAGGCTGCTGGTACTCAGGGGATTTTTCCTGCTGTCACTGACAGATCGATGTTTCCTTGTGTCCATCGTACTGTTTTTGAACAGCCTCTCACCCACATTCACAGCCAGATCAAGTGCCCTTTGCTTGTCCATTGTTTGTGTTTGAACAAAAACAATACAATTGATTTGTAAATCCCTTTTGACCTACATTCAAACAGTAAAAAAAATAAGATATCGAACACTCAAACCTTTCTATTTTTTTTTGTAAATGTATACACTCATTATGAATTTAATACATTTTGGGTTTTTTTTCGTTTACACAGCATCCCAACTTTTTTGGAATCAGGGCTGTACTTCACAGGTGATTGGTGGGTTTTTCGTATTGCGGTGCAGCCTTCATTTTGCAACCTGCAACTCTGTGTGATTGTTTCCTGAAGCAGCTCACATGAGTTTATTGATGCTAATAAGCCTGCTGGAGTCACGTACTGAATGGAGATGTTGACTGAATGGAAATGACAAGCAAAGTCTCTCAGTTGCTGAGAGAAACATGAGACTGAGACACCACAGAGGACAGCTACAGTTAATTTGATTGTGCTCCAGAATAATTTAAATATCATTATAATAAAATGCTCTAAATGATTAAAAAAAAAAAGATGATCATTAAAAAGGGAAAGAGATCAAACCTTCTTCTCCCCGTCACAGCTGGCCTATCCCGTCTTTTGACCTCCACATCCAGCGAGCCACAAAACCGCTAAAATTGCATTGATAATTTCCTTCTGATATTTCCCTCTCATCTCATTCCTCTAAATGCCAGCGTTTTCTCTGTTTCATCTCTGACTGGCTGCAGGACAAGGCTTTTATTGTATGTGGCTTCAGTTGTCCCGCAGGCCTCCACTGCTCGCGCTGTTTCAGAGCTTTGCTCCGTAGGTGTTATTTTATGTGGAATGTGGAGGGTCACACTGAGCGCAGCGGTTTAGATATTATCACATAGATGGGCTACTCATAAACAGAGACACCCTTTAATGTCCAGAGGAGAATTCCTGACAGGCCACAGAGGCTGGAGCCAATTTAAAGTTCATTTAATTTCTGCACAGATGAGCCTCAGACATGAAGAGCCTGAGGACATCTCACACTTAAAAATGCATATTTCGTCATAGCTAATATTGATTTTCAATTAATTTAGTTTCAAATGGATACAGGAAACAGTTAATTGTCATAAACGTTTCCAGGAAAGCTGGCTTTGACAAAGGCCACAGTAGAACCTAATTTGCCCTTTGAGCTGCGTTCCAGTCCGGAGGCACTCATGGAGAACATTTTAATTGCTGCTGTTCAATAGTCAATGTGAGGTCGTTTCATTTCATAATGTTGTTGTTAAAGCAACTTCAAGCTACTTTTATTTTGTATTGATTGTGGCGCTCCCTGTGGACAAAAACTGTTGTGTTTCTGTGAACATCGCCTTGTGTTGTTCTTCTTTTTCGAAAAACTTGTTTTTTTCTGGCCTTTACATATATTCTTTAGTCATCCTTCAGCCAACCAAACCTGAGAGGATGGAAAACTGAAGGCTCTGCATTGTTGAGCTTTGTCAGCATCTTCTCTTTTTCCTCCTCCTACAGGCCGTTCTGGCTCGGGCCCCGTGTGACATCACAGGGGGCGAGCTATTTGCATAAGTCCCACCCAAAGTTACCCACCTGAGCTTAGAGGAAAGCATACAAAGTGTTATGTTGTGTGCCTCTTTTCTTTGCCAGCTTCGGGAGAAAGACGAGAAAAAAAAGACAAAGAAGGACTAAAATTTTTTCATTATTTATTCCCCTTTTACAGGTCAGGACTCATACAGTTGGCATCCTCGCTTGGCACATTTCACAATGCAGCTTTATATGTGCTTGGTCATGCAAGATCATGAATGCATATCACAAAGCTCACATTTATGTAACTGCCACAGGGTCATTACAGCCCCATCAGAGCCCTCATTGTGGATCTTTAGGTGGCGGCTAATTCTATAATTATAACCTCAAGCAGTCAGATGAATAATCAGGAAAGTTAATTCAAGACGACATTACAATTATAACACATTTTGAGGTGTCTAATTCCCGTAAATCATTTGTGCTTCTCGTGCAATTAGTGCTGCTCGTATGATTTTGTGTTATGCTTTATTCCCAGATTAGTTGATTCATGATGAAAAATACCTTTTTATCTGCCGTCTTTATCGTTTTAAAGCATTTATTGACACAACTGCTTGGCAGGAAACTGTTAGATAGCAACTAAATATTTTATTTCTTATAAATGTTAATTTTGTCTGCCATAGACTGATGGAGTCAAATTGTGTCATATCGCTTTTTATTTACTTTTTATGTATTCTTTATTTAAAAGGTCCACAGTTAACAGACACTGAACAAACAGTTCTGATGTTTATTTTATTTTATTTTTTCATTCTCTATTTTCTGGTTAATTTGATTTACTACGTTGTATGCATAATGTATAATAATGTTAAGTATTCTTTAATTTATTTGCTTTGTTTACTAAAAGTTATCTGAACAAGAAAGTAGTTTTCTGAGTATCTTTGCGTCGTCTTATTGGTGCAAAATTGTAGCATATTCCATGTTGTAGAGGTCTGTTTCCTCTATAACATATCAACTGCCAAATCTGAATTTATTTCCATCTAATATTGTTAATCGTCTCAAAAATACCATTACAGTGCTTATAGATAATTAAATACTGAGCTCTTCTCGTCTCATTGAGGCAGGACAGTGTGGCGTGAATACTTAGTAGTCGTGATTGACAGATTTTAATTGGCCATGGTCATTAGGAACCTGTAATGAGACACTTAACCGGGGATTTAGAGATAAACTTTGCTTTATTCCATTCAGCAGTCAGACTGTGTCAGTCCAACCATCCAAAGTTTCTCTGTCAGAAAAATTATTTTCAGATCAGCTATAATGCAGCACTAATATCTGCATCACTATATAAAGTTATGGCTCCCTAAAGTTTGCAAGTTTGACCTTTAGTTAGATCAGCCCCATCAAGTGGTCAAACCCCTACGAGGTTACAGGATATAACACAATATTTCATTAATGTTCAATCATTTGTTGTTAGTAGTAGAGCTGAACTTAAGGATCGTTAATTTAAAAATAGTAGTTTAGAGGTCATTGCTCAGGTGTTTGTCCACTACAGTTCAAAGATGTTATTTAAGTTTCAAAGATATTTCTCAGATTGCCAAAGAAGATTTTTCATTTCTATTTATTCCAAGCAAACCTGTTGCCTCCGTCTGAAAATTGAGGCTGTTTCCTGGTTCAGAGTGACTTTGTAAAAGCTTTCATGTTCAGCTGCAGAAAGAGCAGAAACACAGTTATTTTGATGAAGATGCTGCTGAATGGTTTGGTGTGTGCTGAAATCCTCCTCCCCCTCCTGCCTCCCTCACAGTCGCGGCT
The DNA here is from genome assembly GCA_903364295.1 of Serranus cabrilla. Classification (NCBI taxonomy): domain Eukaryota; kingdom Metazoa; phylum Chordata; class Actinopteri; order Perciformes; family Serranidae; genus Serranus; species Serranus cabrilla. The sequence goes on along the minus strand of CAFUXE010001641.1, from coordinate 53,480 downwards.
GGGGCTGGTGCCTTGATGATGCTCCGGGGAAAGACAGGCTGTCTCTGAACTCGCTGCTTCCCGGCGTCCTGTACAGCGCCGCCCATCAGTGTCGGCTGCAGTACGGTTCCGGGTCCCTGCTCTGCGACGACATGGACGTAAGGCTCTTCACAACAGTTATTACATAAAAAGCACAGTTGTGTTTAAAGCATCTCTGTCACTTCTTTCTCACTATCATCTTGTGTCCTTTAGATCTTTGTGTCCTGTGGTGTTTTGTTGTCTTCGCCTCCCACATTTCCTTGCTGTCGATTTGGCCTTCTGCTCTTCAAGCTTTCACAACAACTTGTTTCTTGTTATTCCCGCAGCCATTGTTCCCCGATTTCTTCAGTACAGTATGTGCTTGGTAAACACTGCTGAATTACAGTACCAGATTGTTGAAATCAAAACAAGAAAAGGTCCATGCCTCCTCCAAACCTTTGTAAAATAATGAATACCTACAATAAGTAGAGCAGAATATTTGTAAGCTTAGAGGCCAGTGTTCACTTTCCTATCAGATCTTCTCTCTTATGGATTATGATGAGACTTTTATTAAAAAATTAACCTGAAGCAATAAAAGTGAGAGGCACAGTAGAGGGCTTGAAAATCCCATTACCAAGCGGAAATGACATCCTCTAACAAACAACATGTTGGTAGTTTATTTCATTCAATCTACTGAATGAAATCATTACATTCCTGTCATTTTCATAAACCACAAGACAGACAATTGTTTAAAAAAAAAAAAGATAGCCTGAAGAAGCAATCAGAGTTGTAGAGGGAGTTATTTTTCTATTGAATCCAAGACACGAGTTTTGATTTCCTGCCCAGTCAGCTGCAGTAGAGGTCACCTCACTATGAGTGTTTATGGTATTTACGCACTGATTCTACAATCTGCAGTGTCAACAACAACATGTGCTGTATGGATTATTTAATATGTATGGGACTGAGGGTGTTTATGTCATGCCTCTGAACAGATGCACACAAAGGCTGATGGAAAATCCAAACGTCATAGAGAAAGAGGAGACACGATGTCCAGTAAACCTTTTCAGTTAGTCACTCGTAGGAGACGTTCATGTTGTCAGGGTGTCGCATGTAAATTCATAGAAGTCACTGTGTCAGAAATGAAAATGAGAGCTTAAGTGAGAGGTTTAGGAAACGGTCGGACGCCCCGACCATCCAGCGTGGAAAAGCTGCTGAGGGATTTCAGAAGCTGTTAAACTGTCTGAGTAGCAGCTCATGGAGCAGACTGGAGCCCTCAGGGCCCCCATGTGTTTCAGCCCACTGGTTTCATTTTCTGTACTGTAACTGTAAGCACCTCAGCATGGCCAGACAGAACTGCCGTCCCATTTATAGCACAGGAAACTCGCCTCTCTGCATTCATCAATCCTGGAATTATGACATGAGCCGGATTTAAACTCGCTGCATAAGCAAAACGCTCATCTTGAAATGTCGCTGGTCGTGGTAACGTGGCTCACACATGGCAGGAGGCAATTATAGCGGCTGGTTTGAGATATTGGGAAGGTTAAAAAGCTGATCAAGATCTTTCTGTTGAGGAATCTCACAGACCTGGTGCTATTTAAGTCAAGAAACTACAACATTTCTAGACACCTTTGATTAAATCCTTTCTGCTTTCAGAGGTTTGTGAGACTGCTGTGTGTTCTGCCTGTGAGCAGATCTAAATGATTTATGTACAATTCATCAGGTCGGAGCAACAGAAGGGGCAACAGACTGGACAGACGGAGACCACACACATACATTTTTCCCCCAGCAATGCAGTTCCTCAAACATCTTTTTAACTATAATTTGTTTTAAGATGTGGCGCTTTAACAATCGACCCCTCAGGATAGAAAAACAATTGTGCGGTGTGAACACATTTATAACACGGTTCAAGCAAATCCAATCCAGTCTAACAAGCTCCCAGTCACGTAGTTTAAATGTTGTTTTTTATAGCGTAGTGGTTACCAACCTTGAAGTTGAAAGGAACTCTGTGGAATTTTCTCATATACAAACAGTTTGTTAACATTCAGCTCGTCTCTACAAAGTAAATGCAGTGTGTCCTTGAGGCCCAACTTCTATAAAGGACAAGACAAGACAAGAGGATCAGAAGCGTTTGGTCTGGTTTCTGTTCTGTGTGGATAGATGGTCCATGAGGACAGAAAAAGAGGCAGAAGCCTCGACCAAAATACATACTCGCAACCATGAGAGGTTCTTGATTATAAACTAATAAATACACAAAAAATATAACACAGACAGACAGACAGAGTACTACACTGTTTTACTCTCTCTCTTTCTTCTTATTCTTCAGTCATTCATTCATTCTACATATAAATCTTCTTTATATAAAACAGTCTTGCTTGTTTGGTGTTTCTCTTCTATTGTCTTAGTCAAATTGTCTTGTTTTTATCAGTGTGAATCTAAAGTTGTTACGGAATAATTACATAAACTAAAGATGATTATTTCTCACATATAAAGCACAACCTCGATGTCAGAAATTGAATAAGCCCACCATGATGATGGTTGTATCCATAATAACAGCCTGCTGTCTGAACTGAGCTGTTTCCGCTGCAGCTCGAGGAAAAAGACGTGAATGATTTGATGATGTTTGTACAGGAAAGGCAGAATTATGAGGCCCTGCGACTTTATAGAAAAATAAAGCTACTGGAAGGACCTTGCACACTTTCTGAGACAGATAATAATGTTTGCTTTACATTCAATTAGATTCCACTTATCCTTCGCTGCAAAAACCTGTATTCATTATAGTGAGCGTTTATCATTTCTCACCATTTTCAACAGAGCTGTTGAAAAACTGACAGTGTAATCTGAAAGACATTGTCTGCTTTGCCTACTCTGGTCAGAAACAATGAATGACAACACGTATTTCTCTCTTCAGTTGTTTACCGTCCAGTGTCGGAGGCTGTTGTTGGGAATTTTCAACCTTCTCTGGAATAACAGCGATCTTAGGACATGTAGCGCTGCCTGTTGACACGAGTCAGTCGTACACCTGATTGTTTTGTGTCCTGGAGTTGTTCGATACTCCGTCAGTTTGGGGATTTGGGAGGATTTCTCTTTTGATTTTTTCATTTCATTGCGCGAGACAGAGAAGGATGTTGGCCAAAGTCCCGATAAATCCCCTGACGTGCTTGACTTGGCTGGCGAGCTCGAGAGCTCGAGAGCCAGGGAAAGCACACGGAGGTTTTGAGTCCTACGAATCATTTTTTTGGAAGATTTCAGAATTCCCTGTGGAGGGTGATGACCAGCCACTGTGACATTAAATCCAATCATTGAGAATCAATATTACAGTACAAGCCTTTACCGTTATGTTATCAGTCACAGAAGTTGGAAAAGAAGCACAATATTTCCCACAGATCAGTGGTAAATATTGCAAAATGTTTACATCTCAAAAAGCATCCAAATCTGCAGCATAATGATTTTTGACTAAATGCAAACTCATTTATCACAAATGTCAAACAACAGCAACACAAACAGACAATTGCAGCAATCAGCCGTGGAGCTCCTGCATAAACAGGATATTTGTCCTTTTGATCTTATCAGCCTGCACACACACACACACACACACACACACACACACACACATGAAAATACAGGTCAGATCTTTGTCTGTAGAGGTTGTTTTTCATTCTCAATGAGCTGATGTAGCTTTTCATGGTGGGCCTGAGAGCTTGATGCACTGCAGCTGAAAAACACACATGCAGCATTAAAAAAACTGCACAAATACCAAGTAAAGAAATGCACTGAAATAGTGAAACTGAATTTGCAGCACATATGTTCATGCTGCACATGTTGTCAAATTTGAGTTTGAATCAAATTGTACCAGGGAACAGGGTTCCTTTCTAGTGTGAAAACATGTTTTGGGTTGGTTGTGACTTACAGACCAATTAGAGGAAGTGCTGGCAGGTCGTTGTCAGAACCTAAAAAGGAAAATCAATGCAACAAAACAAAATGAGGGGCAGAAGTAGGATTGAAAGTAGGGCTGCAGCTAACGATTATTTTAATAGTCGAGTATTCTATCGATTATTCTGGCGATTAATCGAGTAATCGGATAAAAAAAAAATTTAAAATGTCATTTTATTACTTGAACTTAATTTAATAGTAATATATGGCAGAGAAAATAACAGAAGTCAGTTAGACTTAACATAACTGAACTGGTAGCTGCTTCTTTAAAGAAAGAAGAGTGCATTTAAGTTTCATTGGCATATTCTGGATTTTAAAGATGACAAAATGTCTGTGAACTCAGCAGCTTGCGCAGTTGAACATGATGGAGCCCTCTGTACAAAGCTGTCCAAAGTACCACTCTGCGATTTACTGGAAAAAAAAGAAGTAGTAGAGTATAATTAATTTTGTTATTTATTCATTGATTACTAGGCCTAAATTAATGGCTAATGTACATATTATGGTGTGATCTACAACTGATGACCCTACTCTCTGCAATAGAATTAAAATGAATAAACCCAATATATTGTCATAAAATAAATACCTAAACAAATAAATAACAGACAATGACCAGGTCTGACAACCTCCTGTGTGTGTGTGTGTGTGTGTGCGCGCGCGCGCGCGCCCGAGTGTGTGTGAGTGAGAGAGCGTGGCACAATCATAATAATCTCGCTATGTGGCCACTACAATTATTTCCCCTGTTAATCAGCCATTATTCAGCTACGTGTATGTTCTTTACGTGCCGTAATCTACACTAGCAATCACTGATCTAAATTAAATACTTTTGTGAACGTGACATTAACATTAGACTTTCCTGTTGGATCCGCTCGGCAGACTCGATGCATACAGCGGGTGCTTTCGGCTCAGGTGCTGTAGCATTGAATAAGTGCTGTTATGGTATGCTAATTCTGTTTTGCAGTACACGCATTGTACTGTATTTTGCGTCCGATTTAGTTTATAATGGCCCCACACTTTAGACAGTTTACGTCGTTTTCTTTGCTCTCCTTGTCGCTCATCTCCGTCGGTCTCCGTCTCTATTTTGCAGTCCGCACTTTGTGCGGACATGTAGGCATCAAAAGCGGAAGTGGCTTAAACGAAGCATCGAGTCAGAGAATTTTGCCTCGACGCATTTTAGTAATCGAATTACTCGAATAACTCGAGGAATCGTTTCAGCCCTAATTGAAAGTAATCAAAAAACAACAAGATCTCCAACCTGAATGGCAGAATAGGTTGTCTGTTGATAGGGCAAAAAAAAATAAATAAAAGACAGTTAAGTGATGTCTCAATCACAATCCCAACCTTTTATCTGAAAAGGGGTTCTCCAGGCTCTGTGCTACGTTTTATTGCTCTAATTGTTTGTAGAGCAATAAAACTCTAAAGCACCTTTAGAGTGAGGGCATGTTAACAATCCTCTGTTCTTGCACGTGTCGGCCTTGTGAGTGAGGGTATGCTTCTTCCAGCAATTGACCTCCTTTTGTACTTGAATCCCAGTAGAAATGATGAATTCAGGCAATTTAGTCTGACAAATAGTGTCAGTCCTGCAGGGAAAAGCCTGTATCGACTGACGAGAAGGTGAACACGTGTATCTGTACGGATCTATAAACTACATTTATTCAGTGCAGCACTTGAGCCTATTTGCTGTATATTGAGTGTAGAAAGGCACTGATTGGTTTCATTTCTGCTTCAGTGCAGAAACTAAATGAATAGTAAACAACAGCATGTTTAACATGATGTGATAGTAAGACAATAATGTCTCTCTGCTTTCTAGAATGTGTGCAGCACTCTGTGGTGCACCGTGGGAACGACCTGCCACTCAAAGCTGGACGGGGCTGTGGACGGGACCAGCTGTGGAGAGGACAAGGTGAGTTTCATTTCAGGAGCACAAAAAGAGTAAAAGGTGGGGAATAATTTCCCTTTATTTAACCAGGTGAAAAAAGTCAACACAACAATAAAAAAAAGTCACAGAAAGCACCCAAAACACAAATCAAATACGGTCACACACTACAGAAAACAAGAGTGGGCTTACATGATTACACAGTACAATTCTCTGTGTTTTTTAATTGTTTTTGATTCCCCTAGATGTGTCAATTTAATTCCTTCTGGACATCATTCCAGGTAGACGGGGCAGAGAGTTTAAATGGGATTGTGTTGAATTTGTTGTTGTCAATATTGTAGAAGAATGTAGATGAAGCGTGAGAGGGGGGAGACAGAGAAGAACAAGATGAACACGGTTATATAATTTGAGTGGTGAAGGTAAAGTACACCAACACACAAAGCTGCACAACATCTTCATGTCTTTAATTTGATTTTATTTACATGTTTTTCTCTTTTATACATATTTGTTTGAGAGTTTGAGAACTAAACGTTTCATCGCCAGCAGATGCATCTTGGCTCTTGTGCAAACACCTTGAACTTGAACCAGATGCTTTTATATCAGAAGGTTTGCAGGATGAAATTATCAACTGCTGTGACACCACAAAGTACGATGACGCACATTTATATGGAAGAACGATCCTATCTTTATTCAACAGTTTGAGAGCACGATCTTACTCCTTTTCAGTGACACCGCTCCTTCTCGTGCTCAGATTGATTTTGTGCTTGCACTGAGATTTCTGCTGCTTTCTTTCAAAATGTGTGCTTGAACTTAAAAATCACATGCTTGTGCTCACATTTCTTCTTCTTGGACACAAACATTTGGTTCAGATCTAAAGTCTGCACTCTCAGATCTAATGTGTTTCACCAGCCAATAGGGAGACAGCTAGAGTGTGGACCAATCAAATGACAGGAGCATGGTCTGTTGCATGGTCTGTTTGTATAACTGCTTCTCTCTTAAAATACAGCAACTTACCATATTAGCTAATTGAATCGTCACCTATTTAACACGCCAGCACATTGATGTGTAATAAATCTTAAGTAATCCTAAAAAGAGTAATTTAATTACTCATAATTAGTCATAATTTAGATCTTTTCTAATTTCATATTAGCAGGATATTTTATATACTATAAATACTCTTAGCAGTATAGCAGTGTTGGTGATCACGTAGCCTGTTTACCCATCATCTCTTGTTAAACGTTACAATCTCATAAAACAATATCCTACCATGACAAACTGCAAAGAGAAAATATACTGTAGTTGTAATGATATTTAGAGCTATGTGATGTACAATCCAGATTCCCCAAAACGTTTGAGCACTATGAAACATGTATTCGTAATCCTTCAAATTCAGAATGTGTATTTATTTATTTATTTATTTTTTACAAAAAAACACCCAGTTTGAGCATAAGATATCTTATTTATGTCTTATTTCTTCATTCCTTTGACTGTAGGTCACAATGGATTTGCAAATCATTGCATTCTGTTTTTCACAGTTTGTTTTATATTCTGATTATTTATACAATCCATGATTCTGTCTGTGAACTTTAAAACTACAGAAGACAATGCTGCATTCATTTCCCGCGGAGTAAGAACAAGAGGTTTACCGTATGTGTTCTTTTTTTTTTTTTTTAACCAGTGGTGTGTCAGTGGAGAGTGCATGGCAGCTGGATTTCAGCCGGAGAGTGTTCATGGAGGCTGGGCGTCGTGGAGCGAGTGGTCGGCCTGTTCCAGGACGTGCGGCGCTGGAGTCCAGAGCGCCGAGAGAGAATGTGACAACCCCGTGTAAGTTTCACTCTTAAGCCAAAAATACTTTGAAGTTTGTTTTTTAATCAACAATATCAAGAGAATATCTTAGAGAATTAAAAAAAAACCTTGATAAAAGCTATCTGATTATCTATAGAAGATAAACTTTCAGAGTGGGATGTGCAATTTAGTCTCTTTGTACGGATATAAAGAGATGAACACATTTTGGGCCACACATGAACAGATAGTGATTGGCATTTGGATGATGAAAGGAGCATCGGGCAGTAACTTAATTCACACATTTCATTGTTCTCGAGATTGCAAGTGAGAGACAGAAGAAGCTCTTACATAATCTGCAGACTCGAGTCCAAAAATAAGATCGACGTTACTACATTTCACAGAAGAGGTGTATGTGTTTGCAGTGAAAAGCTTCATAGACTGAATTTCTTTTGTATATTTGACATTAGTTTTAATTTGCTGAATGAAACAAAGGTTTTTATGCACAAACTTAGAATACAATATCTATAGTGTTGCCTCTTTCCTCCAACATTTTCCTTTTTTCATGTGTGTGAGGCTGAATACAATCGATTTAATACTGCAGCTAATACTTAATCATCATATCTTCAAGAAATCAATATTTGTGATTTAACCCCATTTAAATAGTTTATCCTTACAGTATACATACTTATGACATGAAAATAAGGAAAGAAAAAGAAAAATGAATTGTTGCTAGGTGATTCTGTGGCTCCTTCTAATCTACAGGTCTGTTTAAACTCAGCTGCATGGTTTGTTAAATTACTTCTCTTTGTCCTCTGATGTTCCTTTTAATATTCAAGTGATTCATTAAATTTTTGAAGGTCCTTATTTTTGAGGCAAATGAGCTTCATTTATAAACTGACAAAAATAGAATTTTCTGTCCAGCTGAGTATCTCATTTCACAACGTTTTGAAGATAAATCGTTGGTGAATTGCTAGTTCTTGAAATCAGATTTTCGATGTTCTCCAGTTCCCAAGTCTTTCCCATTTTCCTAAGAACAAAAGGCATGAATGACGGAGCCACGTTTAAACATTTAATTGGTGTCAAACTTATGAATTTTGTCTCTACTATAGTATATTTCCACTGAACGAATCATACATTTTCCCAAGTAGTAATTTCATATGTGAGTTGTGAACATTCCTTCCATTGTGTTGCATCTACCTAACGAAGCTATTTACTCCATTTGTTATTGTTGTTTTGTAGAAGCTCCTCATTGCTCTAAAATTACAGATTTTGAATTATTATTAGAATATCTGATCATTTCAGTTTGTCCTGGTCTTGTAGTGTCATTAGGCATTTTAAGGAGTTATTATTCCATTTGCTCCACTATTTTCCACCATATCACAAGGATTTCAACACAAAAAGTTAATGAGCAGCACTAATGTAATGTCTTTCACTATCCGACAGTCCACAGCGCAGAGGGAAATATTGTTTGGGAGAGAGACGGAGGTACAAGATCTGCAACACCACGCCGTGTCCTCAGGACCTGCCCACCTTCAGAGACATGCAGTGTGGTCACTTCAACAGCTTACCGTACAAGGGCAAGTTCTACAAGTGGGAATCCGTCATCAACAGAGGTGAGCAGGTTCAGTGTTACTCATACGTTATGTGATGGAGCACCTCTGGTTGTTCGCTGTTAATTGTTTTCATAACTTTGTGTCTCTCCTGAAACTCTCCCAGTCAGCCCTTGTGAACTGCACTGCCGTCCACTGAACGAGCTATTTTCTGATAAGATGCAGGACGCCGTCACTGATGGGACGCCGTGCTACCAAGGCAACAGGAGCAGAGATATGTGCATCAATGGCATCTGTAAGGTATCAACACGGATCCTACTATTCCACGTTTTCTCTGACAAATAGTCTCTTCGGTGTTTCCTCTCTTGATTTCAAAACATTAATTAGATTTTTCTGTTCTCATATTTCTGATTAATTTCAATGCGTTGCTGCTTTGTTAGTCCTGCAGTGTGTTTGACCCTCAGTTTGTTTTCAGCAGGCGAGGGTTATACATTTGACATTCTGCATGAAAATGAGCTTGTTGATAAAAAAAAAACAGTGTGGCTTTTATCTCTCTGCTCTTGCCTATCACCCCGGGCCAAAATGCCAGTCACTGATACGGACATTGTTTGGATACTGAGTGGACAGTGATCACAGACTTTGTGGCTCAGATTTCTTGACATTTTGTGACATTATTGTCAGGAAGCCTCTATTCCACCTCGCCTGGAAATTGTTTTGTGATTGGAAGGGTCGCTGTGACATAAAAGGCCAAATCAGTATTTCAGTATTTCTCAGCTGATCTTGAATAAGGCAGCATCTTGCAAAATTGATGGTTCACCTCTTATACTGCTGTTGGAAATGGGAATTGAAAATGAGCAGCTGTACATGAGCTTTTGTTATGATTACGTTTCTTATGATCAAAAACTATCTGAAAACTTAAGTGAGTGCAACAAAGTACAACGTAGCAAGCCAGCTAATATTGCGTATTACTTATTACCTGATCAACAGTGTGAACACTTTGTCTGTGTTCTGAGTAGAAGATACAGATACAAACATGAAGCTTTCTGTCCATCAGGAAACTCTGTGAATGTCAAGGCAGAGCAGCCAAAGGACAGAAAACCAGAAAACACTTTCTACATAAAATATTCTCTTGTTTCACCAAAATCAGAGACAGAGCTGGTGGTGTCTTGTTGTCTTAAAGCCACTTTTCGTGGCAAGTAAATCCCACTCACCAAAGTTACAAACTGCAAGAACAGCTGTCCGGGTCACGTAGTGGAGTAGCTTCAAATTGATTTTTACAGCTGTTATTTTTCTGAAAAATAGTTATGTTATATTGCTTTGACAATGGAATTAAAGAAAATGTAAAAAAAAA
>CAFUXE010001641.1:1075-42963 GCA_903364295.1 Serranus cabrilla | reverse complement strand
AAAAGTTGTGTATCTTCATGTTAATCATTTAAGGAGTGCATCATGTTCCCATCCTGTATATAAAACCTCTGTTTTATTACGATTACAAATTGTGCCTTTAAATGCAGCAGCTGCAGCACAGTAAGGATTGTGTCAATATTAATTAAGCAACACAGAATAATATTTAAGGATTACTGGGTTTAGTTCTGCATGTTTTGGGGCTTTTACAAAATGGTATATGCATTAAGAGATCCTTTGAAGCTCATCAAGTCTTTGGATGTGGATGATGGATTAAAATATTCAGTTCCCCCAAATTGCAGAATAATGTCTCTTATGTGAGTTTGCCTCTGTTGTGTTACTGTCACTGTCCGGTTTATTGTAGATAATATATTGTGGGGTTTATTTTGTTGCTTGTGTGTTGCAGAATATAGGCTGTGACTTTGGCATCGAGTCCACGGCTGTAGAGGATCGCTGTGGGGTGTGTAACGGAAACGGCTCCACCTGTACGACTGTGAGGAGAACGTTTGAGGAGACTGAAGGACTTGGTGTGTTTCTCGATAACCGTGGTTTAGTGGTAGACCTCTTTGTGGAAGCTATTTTGATCATTTAAATTTTAATTTGTGTCCTTGGTCTCCTCTGTATCAGCATACCTTGTTTCTATTCAGTATACATGAAATGTGTCCTTTAGGCTACGTGGACATTGGACTGATCCCCGAGGGAGCCAGGGACATCCGCATTGAGGAGATGGCTGAAGCTGGGAACTTCTTGGCGCTCCGAAGTGACAACCCTAACAAGTATTTTTTGAATGGTGGCTGGACGATCCAGTGGAACGGAGAGTACAAGGCAGCCGGGACAGTGTTCACCTACGAGAGGACGGGACATCTGGAGAACCTGACGTCTCCCGGGCCCACCATGGAGCCACTGTGGATTCAGGTCAGATTTAATGTTTTTAATAGAGTCTGACTGATTTTATCGGCCTGTTTGATTAGACGTGGTGGAAACACAAACAGGAAATGTTCAAAAGAGATTTCAAGTTGGATATGTAGTTCCCTGGGAATGTTTCCTGTATGTGCTGTTTTGTTTATTTGATATCGTCTTGTGTGTCACAGCTTCTGTTTCAGGAGACCAATCCAGGAGTGCGTTACGAGTACACAATCAGTCAAAATGTCTCTGAGGATAACGAGATCCCTGCGTCAGTCTTTTTCTGGAAATATGGTTTATGGACTGAATGCAGTGTAACCTGTGGAACAGGTAAGAAAAAACTCTGGTTAATCTTTTGCTTTTTTATGGCAGCTGAAACAAAAGCAGTTAGTGTTATAAATATTTTCCTGGCCTTGAAATTCATTTTGTTTACTTTGCATTCACAACGATTAGAAGAGGTGAAACAAGGAAGGAGTTTAATCAGTATGAGATTACTGAACATCTGTTGTCTGCTTCAAATAAGGGAAAAAAAAGATCAACAAGCCCACACGTCTTCTCTGACTTCGTTCTTTGGAATGTGTTTTAGATTTCCTGAATGTAAAACAAATAGAAGGGAGTTTGTTTTTAGACTCTCAAACAGCCGCAGTAAAATAAATCTTATCTGATATATTGATAAATGCACTTTAACCTTGTAAGGTGAGACACTACAGGCTGTTTTAGGATCAGGATTAGTATTTTACTCCTGAAAAATATTCTTTCTTTCTTTGACTTACATATAAACAGACTTCTTTTGCGATCGGCGCTGTCGCTCCCTGCTGACCATTACAAAGAATGCAGGTTAAAGGTGTTTACAGCAGCTTGCTGCTTGTTTGCAATAAGCTGCAGTACAAACAATGCTGTGCACAACAAAGGTTATGCCAGTAACTCTACATTAAAGGAGCTTCACATGTCAAATATGTCTACAAATCTGCCCTAAGCTACTTATTAAGTTTACACTGTTTCAGGAGTCCTTTATTGTGGTGTTGTGTGTTCTCTGCTCTAACCGAAGAGCTGCTAGTTTGATGTGTTTTTGATGCACCTTGGAGATCAATTAGTGTTTTCAACTATAGTTTTTATGAGTAATATAAGATTTGAAAGCTCGTCCCATATGGCTGAACAGTAAATCCTTTGTTTTTTAAACTAGTGCTGCAGGAAAGAGAATGAAAGACATCTTGAAAGTTGTGTGAGTTCAATCATGTCAACATATGAAGCTTCACACACCGGACTGGAGTCTTTGATGTTTGCTATGCGGCACAGAAACAAAATGCATACATCACTTTGAAAATAACCAGTTAAATGATGTATTTTTGCCCCTTCAAAATAAAAATGACTGATTTGCTTCAAATGACTCTCAAATGTGACATAGTGAACACATAATACAGTACGACAGTAAACTACTAGCATTGAATCTGTGAGATAAAGGATCTGTGTTTCATCAGAAGTATCCTATATGGTTCACTGTGCCTCATACAGTCACTGCGTGTGATTCTCATCAGGATTATAATAAACATGTTTAATTTAAAGAATCAGGACAGCTGACATTGCATGTGCAGCTTCACATACTGCTGAAATATGTATTGACTCAATGTTTTGGTGCCTGTGTCAATAAATATTTCAGGAATGTGGGAAGTGTGCTGGAGTTTTTCTCATTATTCTCAAGATTGCAGCTTCCCCTGTCGCACCTGTCACTCACTCAGGTGTCTGTTTTTTTCTAAAGAAGGAAAAAACAATAAAAGCGAGTGCAAAAATATTGTGAGCTGTTGTGTGTGAGTATTATTTTAATCCAGTTCATCAGGCTTTGAGATATTTTCACCTTCAGTGTTTTCCAGTGGAGTGGACTGATGTATTTTCAGTCACAGAAAAAAGTTTACCAGAAAAATATTATCAAAATCTCTTTACAAGTATTTCTAACACCATAGTAGTAAAAAAAAAAAATGTTTGTTTAAGCCGCTGTTGTTGTTTTTTTGAGAATTAAACGATTTAATTATTATTTCTGAGAAACGTTTAATTTTATGATGTACCACTGTAAAACAGCTAAGAAATAAAAGGATAAAAGTCAAATGGAAGTGTAGAGAACACTTTTGCAAGCTGCTACATGGTGGTTGGGACGTGTACGTACTGTGGTTTAGAATGGCTTTCAAATCCACATTCTTCTGAGGTGCCCAAAGTTATATCAGTTTTGGGATAGTATTTGGAAAATGATGCAGCAGATTTTTGGACAGCAAATCCCATTTACATGTTTAGCTTTATATCTGGGGGATCTGCCTGAACAAATAACAGATAACGACAGATTTCTTCCTAAAATACTCACTGTAGGAATAAAAAAAAGCAAAGACTCGTAATTGGTTACAAACCAACCCACCCACATTAAACAATTGGCTAAAAATCATCAGAGAGTCATTAGATAGAGAGACTGACTTTCCTTCTGAGATTGAAAAAAGATGTTTATATCGCCAAATGGACAAAGTGAACATCATACTGGAAGGAATTAAGGATGCTTTGTATTCTCTGACTTTCCCTGATTTCTTGCTTTTGTGCAAAATGAAAATAGAATCGTCATTAAAAAAAATGGCTTTTAAATGTCTGTCCACTGTGGAGGACACCAGGCATGACAGGGATAAACCCTGGCCAGTCAATAACATGCTCTCTCCTCAAACTGGAGAAAATTACATTACGCAGAGAGGTTCCTCTGAGTGGTTTGGGACCTTTGATCGATTACGTTGATTACGTTGCACCCCGTGGTCGGTGCTGCAGTAGTGATGCTTCCTGTGCCTGCAGTGAGCGTGTGAGCCCCTTTGTAAGATCCTTGCGTTTGTCTGTGCATAAAAAGTCTCAGTGTGTGCAGTGAAGCGCACCGGAGCTGCAGATATACAGCGTGACAACCACCAGTTATTCTTTTCTACTGTTTTTTATTTGTTTGTATTTTTATGATTTTTTTTGTTGTGATTACATAATTTAACATTACCTGCTGCTCTTTAATTGTGTTATATCTGTAGAAATAGAATAAGAGAAAAATGAACCTTCCCTCCAAATCAACATGATTAAACTGCTAAGAACTCTGGTGCACCAACTTCTTTATAGACTTTGTGTTTGGCAGTAATGACCAAATGAGCAGTGAAGTAGTATGAAGCGAGGGGAGTCAGCCGCTGAATGACGAGATAACATAACTCTGGATTAGTAACACATTTGTTCAGCTCATTTCTGTAACCAGTGTAGCATTAAAGACTCCTGAGCTGCCTACACACTTTATGGTCCATATTTCTATGTCCATACCTTGAATATATGAACATCAGGTTTCCTGAGCTACAGCTTATCTGCAGTTTACCTCCAGCTCCTTGCGCCTTTAACTAATGTGTTTTTCCTCTGATTTCTTTGCCTTTCACTGGTTAATGCAGCAACATTAGCGAGGCTCTGATGTTTTGCTCTCTGCTCGTTTACTCAGTTGAGCTATTTGTGCTTCTTTCTGATCGTCAAAGCTAGAAACATTGTTGGTGGAAATTGTTTTTATGTGTGGGCTGTTTAGTCTTTGTAGGATTAAACATTTCTTAATGTCTGTTGAGAGCTTTTGGAGCCCAGGGGGTTTACTGCAGGTTTGTTTTAACAGCAGGGTTTTCAGAATAAGGGAGCAGCAGCAGAAGTTCTACCTGCTGAACTCGATCTGCAGTGAGCATCTGTTTCCATTCTGTACTGACTGCTGAGGATATAGTGGGGGCTCTTTTATTCCTGCTGTGATGAGAGTTTCTTATTTCTCAGTTTTTGGGACGGCAGGCTCAAACATGATTCCCAAAGTGCCTGTAAGTTGCATCAGAAGGGGCCAGTTGAGGTCGGCTGGGCATCTGATCAGGACGTCTCCTGGGCGGATGCCATTGGAGTTTTTCCAGGCATGTCCAACTAATAGATTCATCTTTGCACGTCTTGCTTTGGAAATTTAGATTTTGCTGGGGAGGGAGATGTCTGGCATACCCTGTGCCCCCATATGACCCGGCCTTGGATAAGCAGAAGAAAATGGTTGGATGGGAAAACGTATTTTCTCTCATATTGTTGTTGACAAAGACATTTATAGTCAAAGTCCATGATTGTCCGTACCTTGCGATGGTTGGGGGGGTGGATGAGTCCAATAAACTCAGGATATAAAGTCAGCATTGAGTTATTTAGATAAAAAATGACTAATTTTAACCCAAACCAGGCTCTTTTAATAAACATAACCGAGTAGTTTTGTGTGAACTGTTCAACAACGTCAACCATGTGTTTAAACAACAACAAAAGAAGAAGAAAAAAAAAAGTTTAGTTCAGTTTAGTTGTATTGGAAAGTGATTTTAGGAGAATGGGCTTCAGCTACATGGTTTCACCTCCATCCAACACACATGGGACCAAAGTATCTTGTAGACAAATGTAGACAAAAAGGCCATATTCCTTACATTTTTCCCTTTCCTTTCTGTCTACATCTGGCTGTCAATCTCTTGTACTGCACAAAATGTCTTTGAAGGTGTGAATCAGGTTGGAGTAGAGTTCACACAGAGGTGAGAGATGTCCGCTTCTCTGGGTGGGTAGAAATAGAGACAGAGAGAAATCTATCAACCATGACACAAGTCCTTTCATGCACTGATATGTGTAATGCTGTCTGAAAATGTGTAATGCTGTCTGAAAAACTGGATGAGACACTTTTCGATGTGGGAGATAGTAGACCTCCTAGTAAGGAGGTTGGTTTTGTGGTGTTGTGCTTTTGTTGAACATGTATATTAAAATGATGCATGAATTAAACAGACTTATGCATTAAAATGACTTTATTTTAACACTGGCAGTGTTGTTTTTAGTGCAGATGTCATGTGTTTCAGCAGTGTGGGTCCTGCTCTTGTAACATAGAAGATGCATTGTTCCACATGTGTTAAGTTACTTCTGCTTGTTTCTCAGCATCTTAGTCACCTGCATCTGGCCTACCAGGGGCCCTCTGGGTACAAAGCCTTTATTACTCTGACTAAGATGAAGTTGGAAGCCATATACGTGTTTGTGTGTATGTGCACTTAGTCACAAAAGCTTCTCTCTCCTCTGGCTGGTATTCCAGGTGTTCAGAGGCAGATTGTTCACTGTGTGGAAAAGACAACTGGGATCGTGGAGGAGCACCTCTGTGACCCTTTAACCCGACCTGACGATAACCAAACCAGCTGTCACAAGGATCCTTGTCCAGCCATGTGAGTTTACCCTCCAGTCCAGACATTGTTTACAAAATGCAACAGCAGCAGCAATGACCCTGAGATAAGGACGCTTGTCAGATTTGTTGAGCGCATGAAAACACATAATCCAAGTCTTAAAACACAAAGTTACTGCTGCAGTCACAGGTTTAGTTTTTTTTTTTTACAACCCTTATTCATACAGATTTGGGACATTGTCTAAAATGCAAATAAAACAGAGTGTGATCATCTGAGAACATTTTTTTATGTTTGGTGTATTTTGTATTCAAACAAGAAACTTGTTATTTTGTAAATAGCACTCTGAATTCAATGCATCCTTTTTATTTAGGTTTTACTCAACATCCCAACTTTTTTGGAATCAGGATTGTACAATGAAAAAAATGTCATGAAATCACAATTTAGCTACATGGCACAGACCTCCGCCAAGACCAACGGTGCATTCACATGTTTCAGACGGCCTCTTGTTCTGAAGCAGGAAGTCACTCTTCAGACTTTCTATGTTCATGAGCTTTAAGTTTTAATATGGACACAACTAGAGCCCACAGCTGACCGATAATATCTGTAAATACTGGCTCATCAAAAGCATATTGGTTACATATGATATATTAGTCGTCAGATATGGCAATATGAGTTGTTTTTTTTACAGTTTATAATGCAGAAAATGACTTTACACTACTTAAAAAGCATGTAGTAATGTATGATGTTTTTCAGCCTCTGTCTGTAAATATCTACAATATAAGCATGTTTCTAACAATGTAAATATAATACATATACTGCAGTGAGACTTCCACAGTGGTAACAGTGAGTATAATGTAAATGTGCTCCTTCCAGAAACATGCATTAACTATGATAATAATCCATTTGGTTCCATTGTTGTAGCCTCTTGAAGTGCACATTGCTCAGAGAATATATACAGCAAGACTGGAGTTTACAAGAAAACATGAATAGTTTTTCTGCTGTAGATTGTTACATTGTACTCGTATGTTTTGAAAACAACTTCAAGGAGAAGCCCTTGAGGACAAGCGGGACTCCCCCCGAGGAATTCTCATATTTTTTACTCCCAGAATCGAAGACAAATGATGGTTGTTTTGAAAGCGTAACCTCTTTGCATCATTGTGGTGATAGGAGACAGGAGAGATGAAATAGCAGCTGGTAGTCTGCTTCACTGAGAATCATCACTCTTCAGACAGTTTACCTCCCTCATGTTTTATTGCTTCACACTGCAGCTTGTTAACTTGAGCTTGTATCAGAGGTGACTTTTGGGACTTTTGTTCAAATGTATCAGCACCCAGTTGTTTTGCTCCAGTCATTTGTGGGTGTTACAATGAATGGTGAAAGGAAAATATCTGTGTTATGAAAAAACACAATGTAGGCAGCAACTTTAATCAGAAATCATTCTGAAAGAGGAGTTATTTAAAAAATGACAAAGAAGTGGTTTTAAGAGTGATTGAACTTTGTGCTTACAACTTCTAAATTAAGTGAGACGGCGAACCAGTTTCACTGCCGTCTGCTTTTGTCTGACACCTCAGCAGACTTTATTTGTTTGTCCTCTATTGAAGCCCTGAATAGAAGTTAGGGCTCCAACTTATGATTATTTTCATTGTCAATGAATCTGTTGATGGTTTTCTCGTTTATTGGTCATTTGTTTGGTGCGTAAGTGTCAAAAAATGAGGGGGAAAAAATGACATCATCAAATGCTTTTGAGGAGGTCAGCAACTCATATTTCTCAGAGAAAATATTCATATTTAAAAAGCCGGAATCCAACAATTTTGAGTTGTTGTTTTTGTGATTAATCGATTAGATGTTTGGCAATTACTTTAATAGTTTACAACTAATATATTAATCTTTGCAGCACTATTTCATACAGGAAGCAACATGTGCACACATGCAAGTCGTAGCAGCACTAATATTGTGTTTTCAAATCCTACTGTTAGAAGTCAGTAATTTCATAGTTAAATATGTGTGTTTTTTTGTAACTATAATCATTTTTTAAGTACTGTAATAAACCAACAACATTAGCTCATCACTTCATTTTTAATTAAATGGAAATCATGCTGTAGTAAGAGAATATTGACTGTGGTATTAAATCAAGGAAGAAGTAGGATCATTTTCTTATTGACTCATATACAGTTTGTGCCAGTGGAGTCGCCCCCTGCTGGCCATTAGACAGAATGCAGGTTCACGGCACTTCCACATTGGCTTCACTTTTCAGAGGTTGCTGCTTAAAATCGACATTAAAAACTCTGAGTAATACATCAACATACACAGTGGATGAACAAACTTTTAGCAAAAGGACTCTTTCCACTCTGTCTTCAGCAACCTTAAATAGTGATACTTTGTCTTTTTGCTTGTTACAGTAGTTGAAATGTCAACATTTGAGTCAGGAACAGAAAGTTTTCAAATGCAGATATATTACTATAACTCTCCTATAAAACTTGAGACATTGCTATTGACCTGCCATGTGAATCTGTGAGTCATCCACATTTGCACAGCTGTAACTTATTTGCATTTTCCTTCACAAGTGCACTGTGACCTTGTCGGCCTTTGCATCTCGTGTGTCTGTGTGTAGATGGTGGATCGGAGAGTGGCAGAAATGTTCAGCGAGCTGTGGGAGCTCGGGCCAGACTAAAAGGACGGTGATCTGCATCCAGGCAGTAAGTGCCGAGGAGCAGAAAGCTCTGCATCCCAGCAAATGTGAACACATACCCAAACCTGAGTCGCTGTCCTCCTGCAACACACACATCCCCTGCCCAGCAGACTGGAGCACCAGCAGCTGGTCAAAGGTGAGTTTAGGTCAAATGAGATTCCATTTGGAAAGGAAACAAGACTAGTTTTACATTTTCTGAAAACGTTGTGAAATTATGTTGTTATCACAGAGAAAGTCATTCATGCTCTTATCTTTGAGTTCTGCATCATGCATTTATTCATTTTGCAGGACGTGCACAACATTTTCACACCAAGCTTTTTCATAATACTAAAGCTAAAGATTTGACTGACACACACACAAACGGACCCACAGAGCTCAGTGATCAGAGGCAGCACATTACATTTCTAACAGGTTTGTGACCAGAGGCGTAACTATAAAGAGGTCAGGCTGGTGTTTTTTTTTTATATATAATATCCATCTGTTTTGATCACACACTGCTCCAAATACATTAATGAACTTTATCATGTTTCCTCAAACAAAATCAGGATTTTGTTTGAATAGTCAAGAATTGTCAGCATCATACCTGACCTGCTTAACACAAGTTTCTTAAAGGGCAAGTTTCCCCCAAAATTAAAGGTTTTCTCTTACCTGTAGTGCTGTTTATTTGTTGGAGCCATTGAAATACCTGCCATCTCATGAGAAATAGAACTATAGCTAAGAGGAATTTTTTTTCTTATTATTTTAATTATTTGTTATTTTGGTGTGTACTGTCTCTTTAAGTTTGGAATAAAATATCTTAAAACCCCAGTATTGTCATTTAAATACATTTAGTTCCCACTGTTATAATGATATAGCTATTTTCTGTTCCTTCAGCTTAAGTTCTGAACCCAAATCTTATAGTAGTCTGGAAAACCCTAATTTTTTCTTTAAGCACAATTGTACAATATAAGGACATGACGTAGATGGCGTTTGTTGAGCTCAGTAAGTTGAAATTGTAATTATTATCAGCTGTTATGATTGCACAGGCTCCAATTAACTTGTTAATAATTTGACTGGCTACAGGCAAACTATTTCATAAAGGGCCATGTGGCTGCAGGTTTTTGTTCCAAACCAATTAAGAGCCCACCTGATTTTATTAATTAACAGTTTGAAGGCTTGTTGATTAAATGAGACGAGCCTGTTGAGCTCCTGCTTTGTTGGAATGAGAGCCAGCAGCCACACAGCACAGCACCCTAGATGCACTTTATGTTGATTGTAATTTCATTGTCTTGAAGGACATTACACAGAAATAAAGGTTTCTTCATGAAGTGTCTTTTCTTCCGTGCAGTGTTCACTGACCTGTGGAGGTGGAGTACGGCGCCGTAATGTAACCTGCTCCAGAAACACGGGTGTGGACTGTGACCCTCAGAAGAAGCCCCTCGCTGTCACCACCTGCCACATCCAGGAGTGTCCACAAGTGGTGGATAACTTCGGCGGAATCGACTGGTCTGGAAGTGGCTGGTCGAGCAAAGAGGTGCTCAATGAAATAAACTCCATTCCTGAAGTCAAACCTCCTCCCAAACACAGCACCACCAGAGCCCAGCCAAGGAGTAACAATAACAACATAGTGGAGGGAGATTTTCACTACCACAACAACATTGAAAATATTGATCCATCTCCGGACAAAACTGTTCAAGTTGATGATTTTTACTATGACTATAATTTTATTAACTTCCATGAGGACTTGTCAGATGACTTTGAGGGTGATGGAAAAGATTCAGAGGACAGATTCAAAGCTCCACAAGAGGCCGAGACAACTGCCACTGTGAGAGAAAATGCTTTCATGGAAACTACAGAAGCTCCTCCAGCTATTTCTGCGATTCCAAAGTCCTCTGCCTCCACTATGAACACTGAAGATCTGCAGAACACAAAAGAGGATGAAAATGCAGCAACAAAGGAGCCAGCACAAACTGATTCTGAAAGCACGGAGGACTACCTTTCTGAAGATTTTCTCCTGCCTGTGTCTGCCACTCGCTCACCGCCATTATCCACAACTCCTGAAGAGACACATGATGATGATGATGATGATGACAGCGTGTGGTGGCCTGAAAAGATAAGCCCGATGCCCAGTCTGCTTCTCACCACAGAGGACCCTCCACAGGATGTGAAATGGGAGGAATATGGCGAAGGGTCTGAAAAAAAAACTGACATTTTCACTGAGAAGGTCACTCTGACTCCAAGGCACGCTGCTCCCACTCCTGGACATCAAACCACTACCAAAAATAGTGTCGCTAGAAAAGCGAGTGCTCAGGAGACGGAAGAACATGATTATGAGTACAGCTATGAAGAAAAAAGTACATTAAGTCCAGAAATCTATGCAGACCAGGAAGATGAACAGAGTCAAGAACCAGTCGGCTCTCCCACACCAGAAACTGTAATCCAGGTTAGGACTGAACTGGATGAAGGTGCTTCTGAAATACCTCAAACAACCAGTCAATCAACAATATTTCCAACTGCCTTCATATCAGAGGATTTGGACTTTAATTATGATGCAGTGTATACCACTAGTGAAGGTAATCCTTGGGATTCAGACCTCAGTGCAACCTCACTTCCTGCCTCTGAGACGTCCACTCCTCTCCCAGATCCCTTTCTCCTTCTCTCAGGTAACCAGGAGGCGTCTGATGACTCCACATTGTTAACTGGAACAGAAATCATACCTCCTACAAACCTGGACGGAGCCACCCGGCCTCCTCCAGCTGATTTCCGGCCAGCTACAGTGAAACAGACACCGACAAAACCCGCCTTCAGTGAAAGAACTGGAACAGAGTCCACGTCCAGAGCTCCTTCGTTTGATTCGGCTGAATATGATTACAATGAAATAGTCGTTCCCCCGATGTCGAGGAGCAGCAGTAACACTGATCCAAGTGCATCACCTGCTGTGCACACTTTGCCCACACATCCATCCATTCTGTGGCCTTTTCCAAAGTCTCCCCCGACTCCAGCCTCTGCACCGGTCACTGCAGCTGCCTACTGGGTCGCCGGAAACTGGAGCGCTGTAAGTCTGAGTGAATTCACACATTTCTGGCTTTGTATTTTTACTGTGAGATGAAGCACAGCTGTGTTTCCTTGTTTTTGTCTCAGTCTGCTTTTATTATGCAGACGCAGCATCTAGTTTTAATTCTTTAGAGACACCATTTGACCCAAAGCTAACGCAGCTAATGTCAACTTATGTAATGAAGTTTTATAGCACATTTGACATTTCTCAAACCCCGGGTGGTCTCTACCTACAGAACATTTAAAGAATTAGCATTTATTTGCATGTTAGAAAAAGGCTCAAAGCCTGACCCTCAAAAATCAGGAGTTTCACATGATTTGCATCGTTATCAGTGAGGTTTTCTTGTGAAATCATAAAGTATGAGTGGTGTTATCATTTGTTACTACATTTCTGGGCAGTGCTCCACCAGCTGTGGTCTCGGTGCCATCTGGAGGACTTTGGCCTGCAGTACCAGCTCGGACTCTGACTGCGACCCGGCCAAGAGGCCTGCACCGGCCCAGCGGTGTTACCTGCGCCCCTGCGCCACATGGAAAGTTGAGGAATGGAGTAAGGTGAGACTTCATTTGGAACGGATATTCATGTTTCTCTCAGGATTAACTGTCATAACTTTGATTATTAAATTATTATCCTTTAGCTTTTCCTCTAGTGCCACCATCAGACCAACATTTCACTTTCTACAGTGTTTTATCTTATAACTACACACCTGCACAATTGTCATTCCCATCAGCCTCAGCTATACTTTGTGTTGTGTGTTTAATGTTAATAAACAATTTTAGCATTCTAGCAGGCTAAACTAAGATTGTAAACAAGGAAATTATCATTTGATGTTAAGCTCAAAGTACAGCTATGCTGCTGCACAGCATGGCTGCAGACTGTGTGTAAATATTACAAATAAAAAGATAAAAAGATTCTTTGTATGAAGCTGGAAATGACAAATGAGGTGTTTGGACAGAAAGAAATGCTTCAGCATAAAATGTATCCTTAAGGGATTTACTAGTTTTACGTGTTTACAGTTATTACTCATTCAGGTCAGAGTTTGAATTCATATCAGTGAAGCCTTTTGGATGAAGGATGAAACCCATTGAAAGCAGCTGTCTCGCACACTCCAGCGCTGAGTGAATAATCGTGTTTTCTCTCCCAGTGCTCCAAGAATTGTGACAGCGGCATTAAATTACGAGAGGTTCAGTGTTTTGACCTGCGGGATCAGAGACCCCTGCGACCTTTCCACTGCAGGGCCATGTCCTCCAGGCCGCATGCCCAAATGACCTGCAACCTTCAGCCGTGTCTCGACTGGTACACGTCCTCCTGGGGTCAGGTGAGTCAGATAAAGCAAAATAATGAGGGATAATAGCGGTGCATCTTCTGGTTTCTAAATAGGATAGAATGGAAAATGTAGCATTGATATGTATGTATATATATATATAATAAACCTGTGATTCTTAATAAGCCAGTTGGGTATAAAATGTGCTAGTCTGGAAACTCGACTATAATCATGTGCTGTGTGTATTTTCTTACTCAACAGGAGTCCTATTCTTTATAATGCATGCATTACTATTTTTCTGGTAGCTACTTTTCTCCAATAACGACATTGCAGAACATATAGTTCAGGGAATGATGCTTAGGGTCTATTTTCATTCATTCGTGTGTGTGTGTGTGTGTGTGCTCAGTGCTCTGAGGTGTGTGGGGGAGGTGAGCAGCAGCGTATGGTCACTTGTCCAGAGGAGGATCGATGTGACGAGGACCTTCAGCCGGGCAACATACAGTCATGTAATAATCAGCCCTGTGCTCAGTGGCTTACTGGATCATGGGGACAGGTACACACACACACACACACACCTAATTATATTTCTTGTGCGAGTACATTCCACCCATGTCTTCACTTCTTCCCATAGCGACACACACACACAATCACTCAAAGGCTCACAACAAGAGAGAATAACCTTGAAGGACAAAGGATGAAAATCACATCTTAATACGTTTCCTACAAAGTGATTCATAATGTTCTTCCCACAATCCTTAATTCAACACATCTTGTTTTGTTCAGGGTCGCAGGATAATACAGAATGTTTCATGAATTAAATGTTCTTCTATTGCAATGAATAAGTGAAAGAGCAGGTATTGTTATGGATGGATGTTACATAATTGACACAGAAAGGCTGTGAACTCTGAGTTCCTGTTCACTGACTGTGGGTGGAGAGGAAATGAGAAACCTGTCCGCCAAGACATGTCTTTGAATCCCTTTACCATATCAGCATTTACTATGCACTTACTCAAAGCATAATTTATAATATGACTTTCATTGAACACATGTCAACACAAGCTTACAAGCAGTTGCCATCACAGTGTCTTCTTACTGCTTGCAATCTGTGGAAATATGTCAAAATACTGAGAAAGAAGTCTCTAAACCGGCCAAATGTCAGAAGAGTAAAAGAGTAACCCTGATTTTGATTTCAATCAAGGATTGTGGCTCCTCAGGTCCTCTCTGCTATTTTTGGAGCATGTTCTGCCAACAAAACTACAAAATGTTTTGATCTAAAATATAAAAAAATGTTTCAGAAATCATGACATAAAACACACATTTGAAGCACCAAACCATTAAAATATGTTGCCTGCAAAACATTTGACCATTTTCCTAAACTTTTCCTGCAGTGTTCAGCCTCCTGTGGTGGCGGAGTGCAGCGTCGCCTCATCAAATGTGTGAACACGAAGGCCGAGACAGAAGAAGAAGTGGATCAAGCTCAGTGTGACCAGGAGCTGCGCCCTGAGAGCATCCAGAAGTGTAACTCAGAGCAATGCGAAAGCGCTGCCTCTGGTGAGTAAACAAACAGTAAACATCAGATGCTTTGGGATTCTCTCCTGAAAGATTATAAATCGATGCAGAAAAGTCAATAAATGGTAATAAAAAATGTTTATATGTCAGTATTTGTGTGTAACAAACCCCGGGACAGAGCAGCATCTTTATTTATGAGGGTATTAAAAAATAATTCTATGGATTTCTAAATGCCATGTTACATACACATACTGCCCAACAGGCTGAAAGGCGAGTCCTGCTCCTCACAGTGCTCAGCCAGCCTGCCGCTGCACATTTAGACAAAGTATAATGCTTTGAGGTGTTTATTACTTTGTATCACTGCACTCATTTTCCTGCATGTTGAAGAGAATACTACATTTAAGCAGATGTGTGCAGATTATGTGTGTATTTTACAGCTTGTCCTAACCACAATCAAGCACCAGTCTGCTGAGTCGGCACTGCCGATGGTGGTTCTAAAGACTTCCTCTGACGGCACTAATTAGATCTGCACAGTATTTTTAAGATAGATCATGTATTGAAATCACTAAATTCGTTTTGCATCGTATCCGGTGAGACATGGGCTGCTCAGTGGACATTAAATCAGCATGCTAGCATTGTCATCGTGAGCTTGTTAGCACAGTCAAGTGAACATTTATCTGAAGGCAACGCTGTGACTCTGAGCTGGATTGTTGTGGTTCCTATATATCGACTCCCCCTGCAGGCGTCCATCATTTACTGGCCCAGTTGTGTCATCAAAATGATGGAGATGACGCAGGTTGTGTCAAACCTGCTGCATGGAGACATGTTTAAATGGAGCGGTTCATTTACTGTTGTTTTTAAGATGCTTGTGAAGGGGCTCAACATGTGTGTGCTTTGAATTAAATAGACCTTTTATTGTACCTTGAAGCTTAAAGTGCGCTTCCTGTCGGATCGATTCAATCGACCGATGTGAGTCATTACTCTGACTTCAATATGAGAAAAGAGGATCGACCTACATGTCTACCTTTGCTGAAAAAGAGATTTTTTTTTTTACCTTAAGGTAATGGTATGTATGGGTAACATTTACATTGCCGCTGATTCTGGCTGTGGTCAGGGCTGTTCACGTCACTATTTATCGGACTGTTGATGCGCGTCGATGGGGATATTGAGTGAAATGTCAAGCTAGAGCAATTAGAGAGACCTTTAACTTGAGTTATGGTCGGGTTTCTTGAAAACACCAACAAAATGACCAAAAGGAAGCTAAAATCAATATTATAGGCTCAATTTCTGACTGATTTCTTTATTAAACAGTGGTACGGAAAACTGAAAATATGTATAAAAAGATGCCTCTAATGTTTTATGCATACCAAACTGACTGGTGGCACCCGCTTTTTTTTTTTTTAACCATTTGAAGCACTGCTATACATCAACAGCAGCATATATATAACTGGGAATCCACCAACTCTCCCTACAATGATGCCTCATCACAAGATCAGTGGAAAGACTGACTACAGTTGCCTCAAAGGTCTTCTTTGTTGAGCAGACAGTGTAAAAAAAATCCACTTAGATAGAGTAGAAGAAGACATTTGCAATCAAAGCAACTATTCACACCAGGAAAACTATTGGCTGCGAGTCCACCACATGAGTCACCGCTTTGACATTTCCATTCTTCACTTCTGGTTTTCTGTCACACTGTACTCAACTTTTTGCACTTTTACCTTTTGTCAGAGTTTATGTCGAGCTTTTAATGGGCATGTGTCTCTGTAGACGATGACTAGAAAAGGCTCTAAAGGTGTTTTTTTCTTTTTTGTTCCACCCGATGTCAGAAGGTACATCAGAAAAAGCTGCTTTTTTTAACCGGCTTTTCAGCCTCAATGGTCCTCACAGCTTATTGTTCAACAAGTAACTTTGCAGATTGGAACTTATTTAACTGCATCACCCATGTGAAATAAAAACAGAATAAATGGCAATACAGAGGGTTGCCTGTATGAATGAATGAATGAAGGTTATATAGGTATACAAGTGTTAAAAGTAATGGTAAAAATTTGCATTCAACCCCTCAAGATGAAAGAAATCAGCAATCAGCGCTACTTTTCTCACAAATATGAAATGGTATCTGTGCCAGAGAACATCAGAATATAGAAAGAGTAAACAGATCACAACCCTGCTGGAACCAAGGGCGTTAATGGTGCCCTGTAGTTTTATGAATTTGTGACTTATAACCACTTTATTGATTATTTCGGAGGCTTAAAGTCTAGTTTTCTTACCTTTGCTGCCTAAAGTTCCCACAGTATTTGCAGCATTGACATTCCTGCACACGTGGAAACACTTAAAATGACTGAAAGAAGTCTCTCTAGTCAATACCACTCATAAATCAGTGCAAAATAAATAATAATAAAAAACAAGACAGCCTACAGGGACTGATAGAGGGGGAGTGAAGTGTCCATGTGAGTGCGGGGCTCGAAATCTGAGAAAGTAATTCATTCAGGTGGGTGGCAGGTGGAGGCTTCATGCATACTCACAGACTGAGATATAATCTCTCAGCACATTCATGTTACACACATAGGAACCCGTGGCAGCAGCTCTTCTCCTCCATCAAATAGGTTTTTTAGTGCATTTGCTTACATGCACTTGAATGGAGTTGTTAACAGTAAGGAGGTTTGGGAGAAGGCAGAAGAAGAGGGTTGCTTTTCCAGTTTCCTATTATCTTCTATTGCTGTTTCTCAAAAAAAAGGAAAAGTAATTGAAAAGGCACTCGTATGTTACTCCAGCCACCTGCAAGGTGAAGTGTAGCTTCTCAAAGACTTCTTCTTGATTAATGGCGGTCTGGATTCTGCCGCAGTTTGGACAAATGTGTTTGCCACATAAATAAATGTATTTGGAAAATATATTTAAAAAATGAGCCATTTTGTATGATATAAAGCAGCGTTCCACTGAAAGTAATTGCTCCACATTAGAGCTTCATTAATTCAGAGGCTTTCTGAAGCTGCACTAAACTAAGAGCCATCAGGACTGTAATTTGAAGCAGGTCGGAAATATCTCTAAGAGTTACAGGAGATGAGACGTGGCAGAAATATAAAGTGATGGAGCAGAAGGTCATCTTATCGACTGAACTAAAGTTTTCAACTGCACTGTTTGTACTTTTCTTAATCATAGATGTCAGTACTGAAGCTCCTTACCAGTACAACAAATAAAGGTGTTTCTATGTGGACACGGATCAGGACGGTAGGCTTATTGGATCTGAGGTGGGCAACATTTCTTTATGACATTAATACAAATCTGGCCATGTTTCCATATGTTGTACCATTTTGAGATATATTGACCACCCTAGTATACCACTGGGATCCATGGCCAAGACTTAAACGTTATCCTTTTGTCAGAGGCTGCATTAAACATGGACTAGAAGCTCTACACATAACTGTTGTAACATCACATGTGCAGCTGTGTGAGCCCAAGACACATCTCCATTTTTGTGTGCCTGACAGTGCAGATTATTAATATCCCACTAAGAAGCAGAGATTGGTTTTCCTACCAGATAATTTGAAGTTGACATGAGTCCGTCCTTCACAGGGACTATACACGTGCTTTTGGAAGAGAAAAAAAAAAGCCTCAGTGTCATTTTCTCCATTCAGATGTGTTTA
The DNA here is from genome assembly GCA_903364295.1 of Serranus cabrilla. Lineage (NCBI taxonomy): Eukaryota > Metazoa > Chordata > Actinopteri > Perciformes > Serranidae > Serranus > Serranus cabrilla. The sequence continues at coordinate 24,743 of CAFUXE010001641.1, read as the reverse complement.
TTAAGCTCCTTTTGGTGCTCTCTCTGCCATACAGCCTCACCAGCAGCTGGGGCGATGACCTGCCTGATCCACTGGAGCCGTGACCACATACACGTGTTCAAATCAATTCATGTCAGCATGTGTCCATGTAATGAGACAGTTTGGCCAATGTCTCAGTGTTGATTAGGTTTTCTCAGCCTTGGTCATGGGCTGTCTAAAGGAGCTTCACTAAACAAGGAGAAATTGCCTCAAAAAATGATAAACAGAAAAAAAACATTAACTAAAGAAATGGAAGCTGGCACTGTGAGGTCACCTGTTGGTGGATTACTGTTTTGAAGCCTAGCTAGCTAGCTAGGTCAGCATGGTGCATCCGTAATTCAAAATGAATAGCTGTATCTTTAGAGTGTCTTTGAGTACAACCACATGCTGAACAAGACATTTTAAGGCAGCCAAATGTTTAAAACACACCGCAAAGGGGTAAAAGTGCTAAGATGAAAAACACAGTGAAACAAGGTAGTGACTTGTTGATCATAAGGTATCCCTGCAGCTAAGCATACGCATCCATCACCTATGGGACCAAAATTCTGCTCTATTGAAGACTCTTTTAGAAATCTATCACTTTAGACCATAAAGTTGTAATGTCTTGGAAAGTAAGCGTTTTATCTGTTATGTTTTACGTTTTCTGTGGACCCCATAAGGAGTAGCTGGTGTTCTGCATCAAGAAAGTTGGAAAAATGAGTCTTGTTCATCTGCAGATTACCAGCCCAGATGCTCCTCTAAAGGCCCAGACACTCCTGTAATGGTACACCATTCACCTAAAGAGGATTTTGGAGTCGAGAGCAAAAGGCTAAGCTTTTCAGTGACCTGAAAATTGTTTTCCCCTTCACCTCCTTCACTGAAAATTAGAGATCCAAACCTGACACTGTAAAGCAGCTGAAATCAATATTTGCATCTTGATTAAACGAATAACAATGTGACAAAGGGGCTGTTTGTGCAAAAATATAAGATTTTAAGCCTGAATCTGGCTTTAATAAGTTTCAAATTAAGTTTTAGCACATTAAAAAACAATAAGCTCTAACAACCCACTGTACATTACAATTACCAACCAGCTGGGAAACACTGTGGAACAATAAGCAGCTAAAGAGCCAAATATTTCCCTCCAGAGTTGGTAGAGACCAAAAATGGAGCTAAAAGGAGAATATGTATTGGCATTACTTTGGCCAAGTGAACACAAACAGGACTCCCAATAAATAGTAATGTTCTTCCATAAATGCTACATGTTTGAATAAGCAACTGTTTTGCAAACAAGTTCACCTGTTCTCTATTCAGCCCATTTGTTCCCTGGCTGCTTCCTGTATTATACTGTAATTACTCCCCTGTGGCCCTTGATACATTAGATGTTTTTAATGAAAATAAAGTCACATCCACTTACAGTGCTGATGCATCAGGTGAGGAACTGCAGAATGGTTCCCATCAAACAGTTTTTCTTGTCTCCCAAACCAGATAGATTCCCAGATAGAGAAAGAAGAGCATGCTACTGCGGAAGTCCGCGCCCCCTTTGTTGCTTACTGCTCTATATGAGGCATGTTGGTGAGTAGGTCAAAGATAGCTAATGGGGGTGTATAGAAAACAGGAAATGTTGTGTATTGGGTTGCAGCTGTGGCCTTTGTACCTCATTGATGTCATGGAGTTTCTCTGATCTGGGAAATTCTGAACTCCGGGGTTTTGAGAAAAGCTTTACACGCGACGCGAACACTGGATTCAGTAGGACATACACAGTGTATATGTACAGAGTGCAGCCATGGCAGAGCGCAGACTCAGTCGAGCATTTATAACAGTGTTTCCTTATGAATCCAGACTCCCCGGCAACATTTACATGTTTCTCAGATGGCTTATTCCAGAGTTGGGAAGTTGTTCTTCCAATTCGGTGTGTCTGTGGGTTATAAAGTGGAAACAACAAGGAAGCTCAGAAGAAGATTTGTTGGATTTTATTGCTCATGGTGTTTAAAAGAGGCACTTATAGCTGTTTCCACTATTTGAGTGACAACAGAGAGAGAAGGAAACAGATCAGATCAGACATGAAATATGATTAGGAAACTAATTAAATCATTCCAACACTGCATGAATGCAGTACAACTGCCTTATCTCACAATGGTAATGAAAGGAAATTAATATGTATAGCCACCCTGTGTTTACTGTAACCTTGCTGACAGAAAATCACACAGAAAACTTTACCTCTTCGGTGGAGGATTGTATGCTTTGCCGTTTAACTTGGTACATTTGGACATTCATCGTGCCCAGAGCATTATTTTTCCATGGTTTTGAGGATACCTTTTACTGTGTTTTAGGAGCCACTATGACACTACAGTTTTCCATTTGTAGCAAAGTGTTGGACAATTTTCTTGAAACTTGCAATTTTCATGAAATGTGATGTGTGTGAATAATAATGGTACTCAGAAGATGAATCGTGATCATTTGGATGAATAGGATCTTTGGTCTCTGGTTTGCCAGTTAGTGCACAACGCTCTCAAACTTATGATGAAAAAATCAAGTTTGAAAATAAAGCTTGTCAAAGCTGAAAGCTGGCCTTCACCAATTACAGAATGTATTAAATGTGATGACCTTTTGTGCTGCTTTGGGTGCTCTAGTGCGCACATTTGTAATTGTGTCATTACAGCTCGTGTACAATTTGAAACTTAGCTTTTACAGAGAGTCTTGTGTGAAGTGAACTTTGGACTGCAATTTTCCACATTACTGTAACAAGACTCTGTTGTTAAAGGTTATCGAGACACAGAAATCTTTAGGTTTATACAACTAGTGCCAGTCTTTCTTATGGTCTTTGTTTTATCAGAAGTTCTGCTGTATTTAAAAAATAACAAACAAGAAGTGAGAGAAGCTTGATATGTAACAGATGTTTCTGACAGGACAATAATCAATATAGCACTCAAAACTGGATTAAACCTAAACTCTACAACAGCAGTCAGCAGTCACTCACAGCTTTGATTTACATGCAAAAGCATTCGAATGATCTAATCTGATGATTACAGTGTCAGTCTTCATAAGCATGCTGTGAAGATCCCGATGAGTAAAGATTCAAATTGACTTTTAGCTGAGAGTTTGCAGATCTCAGATGACAGTTGAGAAAGAAAATGTTTTCAGCTGTTGCTGGCATTGAGGAATTGAAAAGCAAACATGGCATTCTGCAGAAGCTTTAGAGCTGACCTACAATAGTTAAGGTTTCTGTTAAAGCCATCAGCTGTCGCCTCTGCTTCTGAACTCACCTGAACTGAGATTCCATCGGGAAAGTGTGGGTTGTTTTCTCACTCTGACATTCAATCCAGTGCTTGTGGAAACTTAGAGGACAGGTGGTAAAGCTAACTTAATTCCTGGAGGACCTCTGATTCTGGCCCACTTAGCTGCTCGTAAATGAGAAGATAAGGAGCTAAATACAAGAACAACATGAGGCTCTGACACTGTGGGTTTCTGATGAAGTGTGACGATTCAGTAACAGCCCACGCGCAAATCGCTGTCTGGACTGGTTTTTCAATCCCATGTTTCCGTCGTAACGGCTGTGATTTTAAAGACCTGGCAGGAGATAGAGAATGTCTGCTCCTGTTGATGGATACAAACCTGTGCTCAGAAACCTACAAATGTCTTTTTTATGGTAATTATAGTGAGTTAGACAGAGCAAACATTTGGTGATTTTTATTGTACATTTAATGTGCATTTGTGGGAAAGCCCACAAAGGACCAGGAGAATGATTACCGTCTTCTGGTCCTTCCTGAGTTTGTTTGAAACATCCACCATTTCAAATTACAAAGTGCCTTTACATGCTCATTATGACGACTTTTTGACAGAGCTTTGGTTGATTTGATATTTTGTTTACCATCCAAGCAGTGTCCTGATTCAAGGCTCATTATTTTTACCCGCTTGTTGTGTCATCAATTTAAATAAATGAGCAAAACAACAGAATATATGTTTTTAAACTGATATTTATTCTTCTAGCCAGGCTTATTTGTTAATCTTTCACACATCTACAAGCAATGAGAAAGAAATCCTCGGCAGGTCTCTAAAGATGATCTGTGCTGAAAGATGGACGAGCACGTGCAAAATATGTGGGATTACTGACACCTGTCGCTGTTCAACTTAAAGGGCAACATCTTTTGATGTTAAGAGGCTTACAGCCGTCACATTGTGCCTGAGTTTGATTCTGTAATGATGCAAAAGAACAAAGACTGTATCCAACTGCTCTCTCTGTCTCTGTCTCTCTGTCTCTCTGTCACCTGCACAGGAGCTGTTTGCCTCCGTGATCGCCTCACGTTTCGTTTCTGTCAGACTCTCCGCTGGCTCGGCCGCTGCCACCTGCCCAATGTTCGAGCACAGTGCTGCAAAGCCTGCAGCCAGCGCTCCCGCTCCAGCAGCACGTCTCACCGCTGAGCTGAACAAAGTAACCACTCATCAACAGGAACACTGAATAATCACTTAAAGTCAACAATCTGAGCCTCTTACTGATTTCATCACCACTAAAGACTAATTATTAATTAGTCCCACTCCCACAAAACTCTACATGTTTGTGCTGGTGACATTATTAAACAGGTCTGAAATTAATTGGAACTACAACAAATCATTGCCTTTTTCATAGCAAAACAATGAGAATGTAAATATTTGTTTGCACTTTTCTTTATTATACAGTTTGACCAGAATGTCATTTTTATAAATCAAGATGTCTTTGGAACAGATGCAGCGCTACATACGAGCTCTCCTATGTAGCCCATTTCAAAATGCATTAACACACATACAGATAAACCACTCATTAACCGTCATGGTTGGTACAGTGCTTACAGTTAATGGACTGCAGCAGAAACTGATTAAACAGACAGGTATACAATTTGCAATGTTGTTTTTACGTGTAATGTGGTACAAGTGTTCTGAAGCAAGAAATAAGTGGTGCATTAATGCTTCATGTGACATTTAGAAATGATTGAACGTTTGTTAGCCCCTCTTTCTGAGTGACTGTGGCTATACGCCTGTTGAGCTTTTCTGTCTTGCAGACTTATCATAGACTGCAGGGGTGATGTAATTTTGTAGGCCAACCTTTGGAATAATGCAGAAAATTAACTCTATGGCAAACAAAAAACAATGTTGATGTTAATCATAAATGTATCTTAAAGTATCCGTATCATCATAAATGCAATTGCAAGAAATAAAAAGCTAACATCAGGCTTTAAACACACTTCACAATGGTAGCATGACTTAAACTTCACCACTAAACTGACGAGGACATTAAATGTTCCTGAACTGTTGTAATACCTTTTAGACACTTTTAAGCTTTTGTTAATCACAAACATTATTTTAGGCATATAACAAAAAACCCACTGAGACAAACAAATCTGTTTTGAAACTACAACTACTATGACATAAATTAGTTGTTTACAGGTTGAACATTTGATGTAATAAAGAAACATAACTTTGTATTACAGTGTTGAGCTAGTTAGACCTAGTTTAATACGAATGATAAGAAAGAAAAACTTAGGTCGTATGATTAGCTTGCATACAAGCAGGTTAGATTCACGTGTTTGTAATTTCCAACAGAAGCTTATGTTTTTACTTTAATCTTACAAAAGAATAGGCTTCATGAATGTTGAGTAACTGATGTGCTTTGCAAATGTTCTGGTAATGAGTTAATTTGATAACGTCACAAACTAGTTAGCTAAGCTAATAGTGAGAACTTGGCCTTGAAAGTAAAACAGTTTCTCTTCGGAGGAGGGGTTTAGCAAACGGTCATTTGGGGTTATTTATGTCGACAGCAGTAGTTGTATTACAAAGTCACAAAGTAAAATGTAAATGTGAAAAGTGGAGCTTCAGGAAATGGGCTGCTTGGTGCTACAGAGGCCACAGGCTCCTAACATTTTCAGGTCAGGTATTGGCAGGCCCAGTGCCTCATCTACTTGAAAACTGGATAATCTGACAGTGTTGTTTTCATAAACAATTAGATTGAAATATTCATATTCAACATTCACAAGTAAAAAGTATATGATTCTGAAAATATTAAAAATCCACCAAGTCGGTGCCAAATCACATTAGATTTAGTACAGTATGTTAAGGACTGCTTTAGTATTTTATTCTTTTGTAACTGTGGTATTTAATTGAGGAACTTATATCTTACAAGTCAGGTGATCATTTCTGCTTTCAATCAATCACAGTCACCGTTAACACTGACTGGTACAGTTAGTCACTTGCTTTTGAAAGGCTTTTCAGCAGGGATTGAAAAGCAGCTCAAATAATGAATGAAGTCAAGCCCTGACTCCTGCAGTGCCAGCACATCCTGCGTTATTCCTTTGTGCTGTTGAATGTCTAATGACAACAAAAAGCTTTTTACTATACTGAATGGTGTTAAAAAAAAAGTCAATGTTGCTATGCTATTAAAATACTGCAGGCTGAGGCGAGGTGTCTCAAGGCTAGATCATCACGTAAATAGAGCTTTAATGAAACATCTCATTGCAGGAGAGAGAACATTGACCTCTAGTGGTTGTTTATGCTTTTGTATATATAAGACGTTTGATGAAAGTCATCTAATTTGACATTTTGCAGCTTTTTTTTTTTTACTTGCGTAATCATTTCGTCAAGCAACTATAAACACAAGCAACACAAGAACTTTACTTTGAATGTGTACTGAAAGTAAATCATACCTGCCTTGTCTACACACAGTATGTTATGTAGACATGTTAAGGGCTATTTTTTTTATGTGTGTTAAAGTATTTTTTACAAGGGGGCTGGAAATTGGAAATTTAAATCCTATGGTGCTTTGTTTAGTTTGATGTTGAATTGTATTCATTTCAAATGATCAGGATGCAGTTGGTCACACAGTAAGCTCCTGATATTGTTATGCCTCTCGAGCTTTTAATTGTAGTACAGGACATGTGGGGTTTACAGGGACACAATACCAACATTTTAATCCAGTATTTTAAAAAATAAGCTCCCAACTATACTCTGCACAAAGCTGACAGTCTCCTCCTTAAAGATTTGTGGGGAAAATACAGTTTTGTTTGTTTTTCCACTTGAGGTGTTCTCGGTGCAAAAATGCGAGGCACATCGAGCAGAACTACAAGAGCTGCATTCACATTTTTATTATTAAGCAGAGACGATTTAGAAAAACTTAGCAGCTTGACACCTGTCATGCCCAATTACAACTGTTAAAGTGACTGGACAATCACAGTCAGTCATATTTGTAACGGGCTGACTGATGTTTTCCATTTAGAAATGATTCCCACATTTGAACAGTTGATGTTTGACTGCAGGGAATATGTTTGCCTTCAACTTTTTCATTTTCTAAATTTGGTTTGTTGGATTTGTTGTTTCTGTGCTTTTTCTGTTCATAAAGATTAATTTTTGTACTTTTAATGGTCATGTTGGTTTCCAAGCACAAGAATCAAGATTCTAGCCAAGTGGTAAATATAGCTATTAAACACAAGTAGTACATCAGCTGGCTAACTACAATCTCTTAACAAAATGCCACAGTAAACCTTATTTAAATGAACTGTTAATAGGCCTTACAACAAGTTCACATGTTGGAGAAAATGTATTAAATGTATTAATCAGTGATGTGTATTTACAAATGAATATTTATGTACTGTGTTCTTTATACTACAAAATAAAACCTCTGGGGAAAAAAGGAAATCACAAGTCGCTTATGTAAATTCGGTTTCACAATTTCAAAAGCCTGACACATAAATATATATTTTTATATATATGTAGACACTCGGGACTTGAGATGACAGAACAGCTGAAACTGTCAGAAAGAAAGATAGAGGGCTTTGCAGAGTATGAAATTACATTTAAAAATCCATCAGAATAAATGTATTTTCATTCAAATTTAACAGCTTTTATCACACAGGTGTAGGAAGAAAATGTAGTTTAATACTGATGTGTGGAAAGATGGCAGAAAAGAAAAAACTCCATTAAACAAAAAGTTGCAAATTATCAAATTGTTCCCTTTTTCTTTTCTTTTTTTTAAGAGGGTCAGACTTGACAAAAGGTATCCAGAGAAATTCATACTTTACAAATGTCATCCCAGTGAAGAATATTTTCTGCCAGTACATCATTAAATTTAGTGCATTTAATGGCTGAAAAATCAGTAATCGACAGGTGGCAGTGTCACCATCCGGGTGAACTCTTCGTAGTTGACGGTTCCGGTTGACTTCACGTTTGCCTCTTTGAAGAGTTCATCCACTAGAAGAAGACGACAGAGGAAACAGCTTTGTAAGTGGATCAGAGCGCTGCCTGAAAACTCATCTGTCTGTCACCATTATTCAGAAGTCAGAGGATTGGAAAGTCTCTGTTGGTCTTTGCCTGTGGGAGTTTTTGACTGTCTGACAAGTCCTTCGAGTAAAGAGCTGCCAACAACCAGAACTGTGTGCTGAGCTGGACCGTGTTTGTTACTTCGATCAGCAAAACTGAAATGTTTCTCTTTAGTTATTTTCCACTGTGTTGGAATGCAACATGTTTACTAATGGCAGCAAATTTAATTATGTGCTGTGCTTAAAGTCATGAGGATCTCTTTTTTTAACTGCACTGCTTGTGATTTTGTATGAGCTTTCAGTAGCGGGCCAAAGGCTCAATAACCATTTTGTTGCCTCATTCGATGATAGATAATGACTCAGATATTTATTTATTTATTTGAAAAAATAATCACTACCTTTTGAGGTGGTTGTCTGCCTGCATGGAGCTTTATTTCTTCATCTATTAAGCCAGGGTCTCACTGCAGACCTTGATGCTCAATGGATGTTTTGCTCAGGCCACATTTAAAAAATAGTCTTAACAGCCACACAAAAACATCAGATCAGCGCATAAAAATCTGAATTGAGCAAGAGGCCGGCAGCTTGACTGTTGCCTTAGTGAACTGCAGCTACTGGATACTTTGGAGGGTCAGTTTTTCTGCTCTTGAAATACTCTTGCTACTAGTGGGTGATTTTGTGCTTTTTCTTTGTGTGTGTCATGGTTGGTATCTATTGTGCCAGTGCAAACAACGCTGCTATTACTTTTTGTCATCAGCTGTGGCCAAAATAATCACAACTGCTGCTTTGTTGCCGTTGTGGAAGTCGCACATATACCAGACAACCAGACGCTGTTATATTATGTGTAAAAAGTCTGAATTCTGTTTCAAGGAAGTAACCTATGTTTTCTGAATGGATTACAGATCGATCAGAACTTTGCTCAGCAGAACATTCTCAGAGACGGGTTCAGTGCACTCTTCTATTTACTTTTTTTATTTATTTTTTAAACTCCAGTGCAGGACTTTTACACTGTTCAATTGCTACTTGAGCAAAAGCTATTAATACTTTGTCCACAACTGGTGGTTTTACATTAACATCCATATATTTGTCACACCGAAGCGTCTGTTTAAGCCTCCCTTACATTGACACAAAAAGAATGTATTCTATTTGTGTATTATCTCATTTCAATTCATTCGACTGTATAGTAGCGCTTTGACGTCTAATTTAGTTCTATTTTATAAGTCAGCACTCAAAAATCCCCTGAATACTCAAACCGGCGTATCGCCACAGTAACAGTAGGAACGGCACAGTATGGTGGCATCACTGTCTGCTTCAGTAGTTCAGGAATCCAACGCCTTGATGGATGTTTCCTCATGAAGGAGCAGATGAGCTTCATTTAAATATAAACTGCTTTATGTGCACAGCACCCCTCCAGAGGCACTGACAGCTCTCTAAATGAAATACTTCAGTCCTTTTGAAGCCAGTTACTGTATGCATTATGTAGCTCTGATTTTCAAACTCAAACATTTATCAACGTATCAGCTTCCCTGCATGAGTCAAACTAATTTTTGAAGCTTTGGTTCCAATTCAGAAACTTTAGGGAAAAGTGAGTGTGAACTGAAACCCTGAGCAAAGATCGACAGCTGTTCTTCAACTATCCTACATCACCAAAATTAATCTCTTCAGCTTTAGTCATAGAATTGCAAATTTAAAGCATATTATTATGTTTGACTACAGCTTTTGTTTGTATTCAGCAGGATAGACCAATCGGGTATACAGCAGAAAAGAAGACAGTACAGCAACTTTACAGGAAATACAGTAAATGTCAGAAGGAAAGCTGTATTACAAAAAGTGGTCAATGTTCTGCTATGAATGGGGCAAATTGTAGTGGATTTAAGTAAGCAGCTTGCAATTCCCAGGGAGATACTGAGCTGAACTTTAAAGTCTATAAGGCTGCAGTCAGAGTTAGAGTGGATTGCTGTCTTTGTGGGGCTGGCAGGGCCACAGGGAGATTGTAGAAAAGGTGACATGAGAGGAAAAGACTCTTTGTGCTCATCAGGTGGGGAGGGGAAAGGGGATAGGGACAGGCTGGGCTGGAAGCTTTGCTTGTGACTGAATATGTTTTGATTTTTATCATCTCATGGGTACAAACATCAGTTACAGTCTTCTAGAATACAAATCTCCAGCCACTCTTTATGAATCCCCTTTTTCCCCCCTGGATGTTTGTCTGCAGTCAGAGAGTATCAGGACAGTGATATGTTGTTCAGTGTATTGGCTCTCCTTTTACCTTCTTTGTCCGTGAGTTTCTCCCCCAGCTTGGTGAGCTTGGCTCGGAGCTCGGAGGCCTGGATGTATCCTTTCTTCTGTTTGTCCGTCATCCTCAAAGCCTCCAGGATTTCCGTCTTGGGGTCTTCCTGTTGCATCTGTCTGTGCATCATCATCAGAAACGTAGAGAAGTCCACCTCACCCATCTTTTCTGAATGTGAATGTTGCACAAATATAAAGTCTTTGTCGAATAATGATACAATCTGAAAATGATTTCACTGTATTTAGCAAGTGCAGCATAACATGATATTCAGGACCACTTAATAATTCTATGTAAGGACTGTAGTTTATTTCCCAGTTTACTTCAAAGATCTTATATAAGGTTTCTTTCTGTATAATCTACACATTTTTGTCTGACTTGAATTTTATTTTACAAAAATATTATTTACATGGCATAATCATAGGTGCATTATTACCATGATATCAATATTTAGCTTTAAAAATATCATGTTTATCAACAATACGACTCTATCACAACTCCCCTGAGAAGAAATAGCCAGATATTTAACAGAAACAATTACATTTCTCTAAATGCACCACCAGAAAACAAACTCCACTTCAGAGTAAGACTTGTTTTGACATATTAAACCACCGTGACCCTGAACAAGCTTTTACAACCTTTACTTCCCCACGGACAAATAAGATTTACATAAGATGTACTTTACCGATTTTGTGAACTTGCAGATGTCTTTCGATTTCCCCAAACGTGGGGCTTGTACCCAGGCAGCGCATCACTGTGATCAGGTCTTTGGCAACAATCTTGCCCTTTTGCTTCTTGTCATACAAAGAGAAGCACTCTTTGAACTCTGAGAGGCAAATGGGAAAATGTTTAGAGTACACCAGCAAAAAAGGAACATTTTCAGCATAGTTTATCCATCATACAGTAGGCGCTCAACATAAGAATATACACTAATTATTTCACAGGAAGTAAGAAGAATGAAACAAGGTCAGTATTTGTCCCTTAAGAGCTTCCTTATTTCTTTTTCAACATTTACCATTTATTTAAAAAAAAAAAAAAAACGTATTAATAATTATTTATAAAGTACTTGGGGAAAGGACAGACTGGTAAAAAGTACTTTACAACAGTACAAGATGTCAAACAACATGCAGTGCTGTGGAAAACTTACCATTGATTTGAGCTGGGGTGAAGAATTTCGCCTGCAGGGTGAGAGTAGTTTCTGTAAGTACTCAAACAATACTGTAACATAAGAAAAGACAAGAAAACCGGCCTGATAGAGACAATCTTCTGCTCTTACCATTATTGCAGCTGCTTAGTTTCTTTCCAGGAAGAAGAGTGTTTCCTGTGGTCTGTGTCACCTGCCCTCCGCCTCTGTTTAAAGTCCACCACCTGTAAGCCTCAGGGTAATTTAATAGGCGTTGCTGTGGAAACGCAGATACCAGATCCACCGTGCTGCATTGTCCTTTCCCTTTCCACCCCACCGCTCCAACATAAAGACGAGTTATTAGCAGCCACTATATCATACAATTACACGTGATAAAAGGAAGTAGCTTATACCAACATAGTGAGATTTTTAAATCATTTTAATGTGTTAAACACAATTAAACACTCTTTGTAAAGATTTAAAGCACATTCAGGCTCAAATCAAGTGAGTTAAAGATATATTATGTATCATTTCCACATTAAAAAGTATAAAAAATGACTAGACCAATGTTACATATTTTTTATATAGTTTTGTGCTTTCTTTATCTCAATATTTCCAAACATTATAAAACCCAAAGAAACACATCATTTTTTATCAAAGTACTGTCTGTTTTATTTGTTCATTTGTGCATCAGTGTTGTGGTTTTCTGACAGAAGTTGTCATAAATTGACTTTTATCCAGTTCTAAACAACATTTTTACATTTTTTATAATGCACTATATAATATTTATAATACAATTTTAACTATGTATTTTAACCAGCTGAAGGATTATATTAAAACAGATATCAAAAACAAACAAAACCTTCAAATAATAAGACCATGTGTATCACATCACCAAACTCCATCTTTTGTTATTGTTTTGAATCAGCGCCCCCTAGCAGCAGAAAATTACACAATGTGCATTTAAGAGAAAAAAATAAGAAATAACCAGCAAGTAAAAGTCAGTTTCAGCATTTTAATTAAGAGTAAACATTGGTAAAAATCTAAACAGTGAGGAACCAGTAACTAAACGGTATTTTATCAGCATCAAAGGGATCTTAAGCAAAGGAATAGTAGTTTACAAAACAGAAACAATTACAGTTCAGCATTAAGAACAATAACTTACAGTAACATTAATGCATTTACAATTAGAACATGTAAAAATATATATAAACAAATCAGCAAAGTAACAATTTATCAGTAATATTGCATTTTTTCAAAAAAAAGTTTTCATTGTTTCTTAAAAGTAATCTGCTCATGTTTCTTTGACCTCTGAATATAAAAGCATCAGGACAGTAGACTTCTTCTCACTGTGAAGACTGTTATTTTGTACATTACTTACAGAAATCATGTCAAAAACAATCAAATAAAGAACAATATGTTGTCAATGAGTGCATGTTGGCCAAAGGGCAGGATTAAAAGCTCTTGTATAAATAAATGATAATGGTATATTTTCATAGCTAAATCTAAAGTGTGAAAACATAGCTGCCTGAGATTTTATTTTTTAAGTTATAGTTTTGAAACAGTTTCCTATTTAGTATTTCTTTTTAAATAACCTTTTTATACACTTTTATTTCTGATTAACAAACAGACCCTGTTGTTTACAGACAGTAATACTGCAGAATGTCACAATCACACTTATGTTGTGTCTTTAATCTTTTGGCTTTGTATTATTAGATTTGGCTGTTTTATGTTGTTTTTGTTTTTCATACAGAACTTAAATTGATTGTTTTATTTTTATAATCAAGACTTTAATACTTTCTGGCTGTTGTTGTTCAAATGGTACCCTTCATCATCTTGTTACTGGAGTTTGTGCTTCTCGCTTGACAGATGTTAAATTGATTGTTACTATTTGTTCTTCCAACAAAGAAAAGAAAAAGTTCATTTCTTTATTGGAAAACAGAGCGGAGCAGCTGTAACTGCCAGTATTGAACAACTTGACACTCTACTGAGTTTTGTCTAAAAAGAGATGGAGGAGTACACCCTTTTGGGTGGTGCTGAAAAGTGCAAATGTGTATTTGTCTATCAGCAGTTTTGTCCGTCAGCACCCCTAAGAAGTATGTCATGTGGAAACGGTACATTTGTTCCAACTTTTTCTATAAAAAAAAAAAAGGGGGGGACCACACTTTAGCGTGTTTGGTACCCTGCGGACTTTTTCCTTTTTTGCAAATTTGGTAATCCAGCCATGTGAAAACACTGACCAGAATCAACTGTTCTCACCATCCAACAAACAATATAGTAAACTACTAAACTGTCTCCTAATCAGCAAACAAAATTACAAAATGGTTTGGCTGGTTTTACAGCTTCAACTTACAAAAAATAAAACAAAACAGGCACATTCCCATTGAGGCTGACGGAAACGTCAGTCTGCTTTTTCAAAGACGCGAATAAGTATAAGGGAAGGACCAATGAACAGGTCGCGCTGTTTCCTCTGGACCGGTGAGTAGCATTCAGTTGTTAGCTGCGAGCTTGTGGCTTGTGACTTGTTTGGATGTGAATTAGCAAAATATAATTCTGGAAAAGTGACCGGAACTCTTAATGTTGATAAGTCAAGCAAATGCAGGTGAAGTAATACTGAATAGAGGGAATATCAGATGGTAGGAATTTAGTTTGTGTAGAGTTCCGTTTGTGTTAGCTTGTAGCTTCGGCAAAGTCCGAAAAGCGCGTTCGTGATAATTTTGAAACACGGAAGTGAGGAGCTCGCTGGCTCCGTTTGTTTGGGATCTTGCAACAGAAGTGAGGGCAACCAAGATAGCTGATACAACCGATAATTAAATCGATAATTATTACAAAGCATGCTCGCACACCTTTTTGTCTAAGACAGTTAAGAAGAGGGTTTGTAAAACTAAAATGGGATTTTAAAAATCTAAGTATATTGACCACAAAATTTAATACCACTCTTCCCACCCCAAAGACTGTTTAAAGCAAAAGTGTTTGATTTTAAGGGCTCAGTCATTCCTGCGTACCTTCAGTCTGTCAGTGCTGGACTAATGTTCTTATAATCTATTATAGTGCCAGGTGATATGATGATACAAGGTCACGTTTTTACAGCTGACTGCACGTGCAAATCAACATCACAATTCCAACTAAGGTCATGTATTGGTATAGAAAAAGACAAAGAAGACAAAGCCTCCCCTTCTGAATACACGGCTGAGGGGAGCAGAACCTTTGTTTACAGCGATGTTGGCACTTAAACCGCCTTCATCGATTGTTGTCGTTGTACAGGAACAGCCATTGACTATATTGCCGGAAACCTGCTGAAGAAAGAAAGCCATTATTTTTTTCTTTCAACATATAGGTCTTCAAACTTGGAGGGGTTTTCAGTGGTTCTCCTTGATATGTAAAGTGTAGTAGGACCAGGGTTCTGGCACATAAAGGAGTCCGGGGTACTTGTTGCGTAGCACCGGGTCGTTCCACAGATAGAGCACCCAAAGCGCCACCAGGAGAACAGTAACACTGAAACTACAGAACAGAAACAGGCCGTTGCTGTCTGGGCTGAAGCCTTTGCGCTGTTGATGTATCACCATTACAACCATGGCCAAGAAGGTGAGGAGGAAAAGCTCAGTGATTTGCCCTTCAGTGACGAGATACCTGGAAGAAATTAAGCACAAGATGAGTGTCACTCGTTAGAGGGGACAGTTCACCCCTAAAATCTAAAAAACATATTTTAACTCCCACCAGTCGTGCTATGTATTTATATTTTATTTCCAGAAAGTATGATATGGTTAGATAATCCACAGACCTTGTTGTGAGCAGTTTCATGTCAGACGCTCTCTTACCATAACAATGTACATTTTTAAACATAACTTAAAGTGTGAGGAAAAATGTGTATATTCAACTTTGTGGAGAAATGTTTACCATTGAAACTTTTACAATAACAACTGCTGAAACTTTAGACATCTGTTGTACAATGACAGTTTTCACTCCTAATTACAATAGCAATTGGTTTCAAATTGAGAAGCATTGCTTTTTCAAAAAGCAATGACTTTCAGAGAGGAGCATCGATTTGAATTCCTGATAAGATAAAAATAACAGAGATTGTTCTGTACAAAAAGGCCATATGGTGCCATTTATTTTGTTGAATCTAAAATAGCGCTCGGAAAATCACAAAAATTGTTCCAGTCAGCAATCATGATGACATAAAATGTTCTTTTTTCAAATTTTCTTCTTCTATCATTATGTAAATAACCTTTTGCAAACATTATAGCGAACAATATATCACACTCTGTTTTCTATCAATCATCTGATACGAGAAGACAATGCTATTTGTAATACTACCGTATGTATGCGTGACATGGGTTGTTTTTAATGCCAAAGATATCCTTTTTATGTGTTCTGTGTTGTTGCTTTGCACACAGACCATCATTCACTGTCTTTTGATTACCAAACTAAATTGAAGTCATCATAGAATACAAAGCCCTTCAGGGAAGGCAAATCAAAAACATGGATTTACTAAAAACCATTTCATCAGACTGTTCCTCTTCACATTTTCACATCATCCAGGCTACTGCAATAGATAATGCATTGACTAAAAACTTTATTTTTCCCTTTACAATACCATGTTTTCATGGTCAATGTGCTCAGAAGGTTTAAAAAACATGAGAAGGCGACAAACCAATAGTAGAGAGCACTGGGTCCCAACAACAGCCAACCAGAGACAGGAATCTTCTTCTGCTCCTTGGCCTGAGTGAAGCAGCCGGTGAAATAGATGAACAGGATGACGAAGAAGGGAATATACCTAAAACAGATCGAGATGCAGAAACTGAGCAGAGGACTGATTCAAGTTAGATTAAAGTATTTGTAAACGGATAATTCTAACCTGTCAGGGCTGACAGGGCATTTTCTTTTAACTCTCAAGATAATTTAATTCAGTGTCATGAAAGTCTGGGTCAGAAAAAAGCTTGTGCTGATATCCGGGAGAATATTCCATAAATAGTGTAGCATGGTTTAAGAAAACTCAGGCAGGTTTCAGTTCAAATCTCTCATCAGCAAATCTGAAGCACACTTTTATTAATCCACTGTTTAAAATCAGTACAGTGCTTAAAGTCTTATTTGTTAGTTGTATTGAAAACCCTAATAAACCAACTAGAGCTCAAATGAATAGTCAGTGTATGTATCTGATACACCAAAGTTAACTCAATGGGTTTGATTTCCTTTTTTTATTTCAAACTGGGAAGAAAAAAGGACTGCATTTGTACAGTTCTATAGTTTTAATAATTTTACACATTCTTAAGTGAGGATTCACCTTCTCACCCACACAGTCATACTTTGTGGCAGAGGTTTCCCTGCAAGGCGCCATCATCAGGAAGTTTAACACCCACACACCAATGGTATGGCTTCAGAGTATCCCCAAGGCTACTTGTAGACCTGTAACCAGGGGTCACACCATCCTTCCAATCAGAGGACGATGGCTCCACCACCTGAGCCACAGACTCCCCGTGTCACACCAGGATACACTGACTATTGTAGCTTTAAGTATCCTGTCCAGAGGTGCAATATTAAAACCACACCCAGTGGAGTTTATCACATACTTAACACCGCAGCAGCATCCAGTGCAAACAGGAATTCTGTCAGCATTAAAGTGAATGCTCAGCCTTATCAGGTGATTGAACCATAAATCTAAAGGTTGATGTAGGTAAAAGGAAAGATAGGGAGGGATGTATCTCTTCTTATCATGCTCAACTCTATTCCACCAATATTTTTTGTCCTAAATAAACCAAGTTTGCAGAGAAACTTTCTCCTCTTCTCCTGCATGTTGTTGGATTTATTTTTCCAATCAGCGCTCTCAGCTTCGCACAGCTGGTGTTAGCTATCACCGCAGACCTGCTCAGTCTTCTCATCCTAATCATGTGTTCTGTATTTGCAGATGGAAAACAGCCACAGGTTCCAGCACAGTGATAACTGGCTGCAGATCTTTGTGTCTCTGCTGTATTTAAATTATTTGAATCTAGTTTCTTACATCAATGTGTTTTCAAAAGACAACATTCATTACAATCAGATTTATCATTCAACTTGAAACAGAAAACATAGCATTTGATCCTGTATTCCTGCACTATAACTAATATTATCATACAGACATACCACATCAAGTGTCCCAGCTGTTCATCATAATAATACAGCAGCTCAAAGGAGTCAATCTGTGAAGGAAGCATACAAGAATTAAAATCACTAGCAACTCATTGCAACGTAACAGGTTTATTTTAATGGCACAACACACTGTATAGACAGAATGTTGTTCTGCATTGGTAGGGAGGCGCTCCAGTCTTTCTCCACTCAGTCTTATGCAACAGTGCCACCTATTGTTCTAGTACCGTTTACACTCCATTATCGCTCTGCAACATTTCTCAGATGAGAATAAAAATTCTCAGAACCACTTAACTGACCTCCACATAATGTAGTCATCATAACATTTCTCATATTTCTGAGAAAAATGTAAATGCTTTTCCATATTCATGCAGTCTGCAGTTTCCTACAATATCAACTGCTAATTTCAACTCGATGTAAATGTATGATACTGGTTCTCAAACTTTGTGCACATTTTCCTGTTTATTATCTTCTATAAAAAGTATTTACTTTTTAAATTATGTGTCAAATCTTTCCACCTCTACGGCATTACTTTGGAGTGTAAAGCTACGTGTGTGATTATAGAAAATTACAATATTTGTTATGTTTGAATTCCTCGGAGGAAAATCCTGATTTAAAGACGAATGCGCTAATCAACCTTTATGACAACACTGAGCTTTTACATCAGTGCCCCTCAGGATTTCTTCATACAGGTTTATAATGTGGCGTTTAATCCCTTTATCGGGGGCGATGCACTTGGCGTATTTGTAATTAACTGGGAAAGGAGGCATTGCAAATAATTATTGCTTTTCTACATGTATCAGTGTGAATGACAGCTGAAAGTACCGTGACTGCACACACTGTAGACCTGCAGACCTTTTTAAACAAATGTGAATTATACAAGTAAATATACTTTAAAAGTCATGAATTGTGACACCCTGCTCCAGATGTGTCATACATCAACCTATACCATCTTGTTGACAACCACATCACTGTCAAACATACGATGCTTTACTAGAATCGAGATGACAAACAAGATGTGACAGCAAGGGCAGAGCAGACAAAAAAAATAAGCTCCACTCCTGCACAGCAGGATCAGTTCTGCTGGATCAAGCGTAGGTTTTGTTTGTGACAAGAAAAGCCCCCCTCCTTTTTAAGTCAGGGAACTGGCTCAAAAAAGAAAAAAAATCCTTTTGTACAGTTTAATGGTGATAATAAACTTTATAATGATAATAATAATAATGATTATTAAAAAAATAAAGAATATTGCTTGATTCTGTAAAATTAGTTTCAAAACCATAGACTAGCACAATATTAATCATGAATACACTCCCAATTCAAAGCTTCAACAAATAGTTTAAACCAAACATCAGTAAAATGAACACTTCAGCTTCAGCATTATAAGAACTACCTGAAAACATTGATGTGTACTTTCAGTTTTTAGTTTGCATCATGTCCCATCCACTAACTTTGAGGGAGCGAGGTTTATGACCCATACAGCAGCTCGCCACCAGGGGGCGATCGAGATGTTTTTCTTCACTTATGGGGAGTTGTGGGGCCATTTATCTTTCCATACAGTCTATGAAATTAACCAGTAGTTTTATCCCCCTTCAGCTAAATGTGGCCAGCAAAAAACCTTAAAA
Organism: Serranus cabrilla; assembly: GCA_903364295.1. Taxonomy (NCBI): domain Eukaryota; kingdom Metazoa; phylum Chordata; class Actinopteri; order Perciformes; family Serranidae; genus Serranus; species Serranus cabrilla. Next base: position 5,318 of record CAFUXE010001641.1, on the reverse strand, counting down.
ACAACAAAGATTTCAACCAATTTCCCCCGGAGTGTTCCGGTGTTCCTCGTACGACCAACATGGATTAAAGCTGCACCCAACTCTACTGAAACAAAGCAGATGCTCACCAGTGAGGCAGGTTTGAGGTCTTTGATGATTGGGTTCTCTCTCACTGACAGGTGGAGCTGATATCCACTCAGGATGAGCCGATGGTTGATGGAGTCTCCCACCAGGTGGATGCTGGCTCCCATGACGAACGTGATGATGCAGAGGTAGACAGCTGAGCGAGGCAGCGCTCTGGGGCTGCGCTCAATCAGCTGGATGGAGCACAAACACACATATTCTGTATGTATGACAGAGACTTTATTGTAAAATCCATTCCTACTTTTTAGCTGTTCTGAATACATTGTTGTTATTTCAACCGCAAATGTACATAATACACATTAAGTAGATTTTTGAAAAAACAAAACAAAACAAGTATTCCATGAGAAAAGCAGCTACTTTTTAAGCTTTATTTTAGACATTTCAATATTTTTTATCGATGCTCTTCAGTTCTTACCAAGTGCTGGTCTTTGTAGTTGTGTGTAACCAATGTGCATGGGTTTACTTATCATTTTGTGTCACATGTTAATTTAGATTGGTGAGGCAAACCAATATGCAATATTCAGTAAAAATAAATACATAAATAAATAATTATAATAATGTGTTCAATATAAACACAATAGAATTTAGATACAGATAGTGGAAAATGACTAAATCCTTTAAGTATTTGACTACACATGGACATACACCACAATCTTTAATCACAATCAGAAATTACAACATATGAAGTGATCGAGAATGGGACTGAAAAAAAAAATATTTGTAACCAGGCTTCCATACAGTGATGACAATCACTGTCAGGACTCCTATGAGGAGCAGCATGATTTATATGAAAAGATAAATGTCATATAGCAGCTGGTGGTGCAATTAAAATCTATAGTGCTCACATGAATAGCATAGTGGTTCTACTGACATGAAATGAAAATTTCTGACCATGTAAAGGTCCATTATATACATCTGTTTCTACCTTGGTATTTCTCTTTATTTCGTTCTTGGGAAATGGAAAGTGTTGATTTGCTAGGAATTAATGGAATTTAAGTTACTTGATTCTTGGCACTTTGTAAATAACAAGTTTTCATCTTCGGGCTTGAAGGAAGGTATGTATTTTCAAGTGAAAGGTCACAAGTTATCTGTGTTAAAGTCTATTTTAAGTTCCCAGCCTTGTTTATTCTTGCCAAGATGAGTCTAAAGTCATTAAATTTGTGACCCGGGTCTTAAATTATCTACTGCCACATATTTGTCCAGTACTTTGCAATAGTTTATGAGCAAATACCTACCAAATAGTCCAAGTCATGTGATAAGAGCCCACAGCTTTGGTTAGCAGGTGGGCTGTCTTGCATGCTTTGTTATGGTGGTTACAATGGGGAGCCTGCTTTTACAAAATCTAAAGCTATGTCATTAGGAAATATGTCTTCAGTCATGTTTGAACTTTATCAATCTGATATAAAGAAGAAAAGTAGAACAGCTGAATGACTGCATAGTGACGTTTTTTGGTTGTACTGAAAGAGTAGGTTTATCTGTGTTAGTCTCTTTCACAAATCACCTAAGCACTTTATTGTGTTAACACTTACCTTGAGCATTAGGAATGGCGTTATGACATTGTAGGCCATGTGGAAATAGTCTCCAGCACTGGGCTTGTTCAGAGGAAACCACTCCAGAGGAAGGATAATCTAACATACAAGATATCATTAGACTTTTCTGTGGTCATTGCTCCTGCTTTAACCAACAATTCTAGCATTTTTTGCACTATTTAAAATTGCGTGAGGTAAACATTTATCTTCCTTACCATGACAATTGGCCTCCCAAAGTCCAGTATCCAATTTTGCAGAGTCAGGCAGAACCATAGGTCAAAGTGGAAGTGCTGCCTTTTCTGCTGTGGTACATTTTCCTTCAAACGACCAGGAGTGCTGTCAACATACATTTACAGTGACTGTAAGTCATAGTAGTAAAGCAACATTACAAAAGCAAAGGGAAGCACAGAGGTTGAGAGTTCAATATACATGCTGGGACCACTTTAAAGTTTATTATGGATTGTACTACTGCAGCAAATTCAGGTAAAAACACCCGGTTGACCTGTCTGCATTTTAATTATCACTACGGTATTTTAAGTGATAGTCCACAACCTTCATATAAAAGGTAACTAAGCACTTCGCTTAGCAATGATGTGTACAAAGACTGTATGTAATTAAATGAAAAACAGAAACCTTTCTGTAAGCATTTGCACTTAGAGGTCATATTTTAGCAAATGGCAAATAGGAAAAAAGAGCATGGGCAAAATTGTGTAATATAGTGTATATTATAGTGTATATGGTTGTAACCATATGTTTGCCATTAAACCAGCTGTGTGTTTTTCTTCCTGCACTCTATGAATTCACAGTCAGATGATGTTTGCCTCCACTTTTGCTGACCTCTGCAACTTATGGCGCGTTCTCTGAATCTGTGAAATTTCCTGTTACTGTCGTAACAGAGTCACTGTGGTTCAGCATATGTGTTGGGGTAACAATAGGAGGGCTGAATGCACAGTGGGCTCTTTATCCGCGCCGGTTATGTCACCCAAAAGGAACCTTGGTCTTCATCGACAACAGGAAAATAGATATGTTGCCTATTTTTAATAAAGCATGTCAATGTCATGTCAGCTGAAAACTATCATTCAAGTAGATGGGTTATGAAATTGCAAACCTCAACAAAAGCCACACTTTCTTTGCAAAGCTAAAGTGCAAGAACTTTACAAGATAAGACTGCCAGCAGTTATTTTCGGTGGAACATACTGTTGCTAGTTGAAACCACAACCAGCAGAGTTTCACCGTCGGGCCATCATTTGTATTCATATTTAAACATTAGTTTGAACGTAGATAATATTTGAGCTATAATGACCTGTTCACATTCAAAAAGTATAATCTCTGAACACAACAAACCATTTCGAGTAGTTTGAAAATGTTTTTGGCTTTCCTTCTGCTGCTCTGCCTCGAACAAGACATAGAATATGCCAAGAATAATTCAGGTCAGAAAAGATCATATTTTGTGTGCAGGTTGTGAATAACAAACGTGGCAACACTCCAGGAAGTTGTATTATCTTTAATTCTGAGGTGAGGTACTAGCAGAAAAAGTGACAGTGGCACCATTGTGACAATGGTGAGTACTACTCCTTCAATGTCCCTTACACTCATGCCTGCACTTTCTCTTGCCTACATGCAAAGTAGCTGTCAAGTGATTGCAACCGCTCATTTAACAGAAAGTTTAGCGCCCTCACCGGATCTGGTGTACATCCAACAGCAAGAGGAAGGTAAACTAACCTCCTGTAGCGTTGCATGTATTTTATCCGTCACTTGCAACCAACGCCGGGCATTAATGCTTATGCGGCCTGTCTCTGTTGATTTAACAACAAATATGTTTAAGTTACCCTCGGGGTTGACACTTATTTATAACTTATCTGCGCCTGTTCGATTTCTTTTGCGCGCCCAACCATTGACTTTGTATGCAGTCGCGCCGCCTCCAGTATTCGTTTCTGATTACATGGAGGCGAACAGAGCGGATACTGAAGTGTAACTGGCAACAAGAGGTTATAAGGACCTATTATTTCTGAACCGTCTCGGCTTTCCTTCACTGACAACGCGCGGATAAAAAGGTAACGTCAGGTTAATGTGAAGTGTACAAACCTAAAGTCAGTTTGTGTCTCCCTCTGTAAGTCGTTATCTCGACGTTTGCGTGCCGACGGCATTTTATGTCCCGTGGAGCTATCGTGGGTCGCGCTAACTCTGCTCCCTGGCCGTCCCGAGGTCCAAACGATGGAAAGTAAACGGCACTAAACTCCAGTAAACATATATCCGTTACATGTAATCATACTATCACTTCCTAGTTGCCGCCGTGTTCCCGCCCACCCGCCTCATCCACCAATCACACTGCAGCAGAGGCGGGTCAAGCAAAAGGGCATAATCAGAGCCAAGCGATTCACACACAAGCGCAGTGTGGTTTGCAAACACAAAATATCATTCACAAACAAACGCATTTTGTTTCGCAAATAAGAAACGTACCTATCAAACAAATACATCACGCTTCAGAAAAAAATAACTTATTTCTTACAAAACAATATCCTTCAAGTACAAATCAAAATATTTCAAGTACAAAAAAATATCCTTCAAGTACAAATCATATATTATAATAA
>CAFUXE010001637.1:0-15803 GCA_903364295.1 Serranus cabrilla | reverse complement strand
TTTTTCTTCCCAGAGATGCTCTCACACTCATGATAAATGAGAAATTTCCTTTTTACGAGGAAAGGAAAATGCATTTGAACATCCCACAAACTCATCGGAGCTCCAGATTCCCAACTATGTTTCTCTCTGTGGCATTTCATAAGTTTGTATGAGTTTAGATATACTGTATGTATGTTTGGGGCGTTTATGTAGTTTCACTTAACTAATAAAGGCAAAAGATGAAGAGGGAGGAAGAGTGGAAGCTGCCTTAATAAGAATAAATAATGTTTGACTCAATAGCTACATTAATATGCCATTAAATATACCAATGATGATGATGATGATAACAATAATAATAATAACAACAATATTAATAATAATAATAAAAATATGCTAATAATAGTAATAATAAAAATGATGACAATAATAATAACAATATTATTAATAATAATAATAATAATAATAATAATGATAAAAATGATAATAATATTAATAACAATAATGATAATAATAACAATAATTATAACAATAATAATAATAATGACAATAACAATAATGATAATGATAATAATAATCATTTTCTTTACTTTCTTATTTTTTTATTAAAAAAAAATAGATTTATATGCTTGTTCGAAATAAAAAAAAAATAAAAAATGAATAATAATAATAATGATAATAATAATAATAATAATACATACAGGCATTAATAGATAAATTGTGATACATTTTAATTGGCTGCTTTATTTATTTACTTGCCTTTGTATAAATTCTCCTAATTATATATTATATATCCTATTACATTTTATTTTTCTATATATTTATTTTTATGCATTTGAAAATGATTTTATTCATTTTAGCATTTTGTCCCCTATTTAAACCGATTTATTTATATTTTATTTTCCTTACCCATTTCTTTACACATTTACTTCTAAATTATGCAAAATCAGGGGGCTGTCATTCAAGTTATTACCAGTCAAAAATTTGGAAACATTTTCACATTCAGTGTTTTTTTTTTTGTTTTTTTTTGCTTTATTCATACGGTAATCTTTTTTACATTGTAGATTAATCCGAGACATATACAATTACATAAGAAAGCATATGGCATTATGCAGTGACCTTTAATATTTATCTACAATTTTGAAAAAATCTAACAAAAATAAAGAAAAAACATTGAATAAGGAGTTGTCCAAACTTTTGACTGGTACTGTATGTCATGAGGAAATTGTTTTATGTTCAATTATGATTTAAAAAACACACTCTAATCCTTTAGTCGTACAGATGTTAGTGTGCGTGTTAATGCAGACGTTGAACACTTTGCTGCAGAACTTTAATGTCTTGCTTTAACTTCCAGCAGTGTGTTTGTTTCTGAGTTTCCCAGGAATTTCCTGTTGTCAAATGCAACATTGAGTCACTGTGTTGTTACATAACGTCCTGATGGTGCTTCTCATTCTGGGGGAAATTACTCCAGATAAGTGCATCAGTCTAATTAAAGTTAAATGCAATCACCACAATTTGAAGCAGATTGATGTGATTGTTGGTGCAGGATTCTCATGTGGGTACAGTCTAGTGTGTCATACTCACTGCTGGGTTATGTTCTGTGGAAATGTCCCTGACAAATACCCAGAATTGTACATGCTGGAAATACAAAACATCGGGTGGATGCTTTAAGTGTAAGCGTGCGGAAGTGGAGGCAGTAAACAAGTGTTAGTCATGAGACCGAGGAAGTGTTTGCTACCAGCGAGACCAAGAGTTCAATGGGGATGTATTCTTAGAAACAGGAAGCCTGCGATACATCCACTGGTCTGATTTCCACTGAGGTAAATAAAGGGATGTGGGACTGGTGCTGTGATTGGTAAACAGCAAAAAACATCTTTACTGAGATCTCTCACATGTTTCCATTTTCTCTGTAAAGGAAATGTGTGCCTCTCTTCAAAAACCAAAAGTCAGGAGCTGCTGGTCTACCTCTGCGTCAATTGTTTGGTTTGTTTCTCGTACTGTGTGACTTTGTTTTTTTTAAAGGTTTCATTTGGATTTACAAAAATCACACCATACCACAAACAAAGACATTTATAGCAGCAACTGTATTCTGCTAAGTGAAATGACTGTTTTCGTCAATGGAGTCTGGCTTTATTATGGAAGTCCATTTCCGCTACTTGATGAAAAAAAAACGCGATCTAATAACTCAAAATAATGAGATAGTAAGTCAAAATAATGAGATAGTAAGTCAAAATAATGAGTTAATAAGTCAAAATAATGAGATGCTAAGTCAAAATAATGAGATAATAAGTCAAATTGACACAATGATATCGGGTCCAGCGTCTAAGACCCACCTTGTCGATGTTGGGGTGGATTCAGTGGAAATTGGGGACCAACATGCATCCCATACTTAACTTTATGTACAGAACACTCAATTAAACCAACACTATATTTTCATTCATAATCATATATTGACTTACTATCTCATTATTTCGACTTACTATCTCATTATTTTGAGTTATTAGATTGCGTTTTTTTTCATCAAGTGGCAGAAATGGGCTTCCATACTTTATAGATATGGTAAATTAAAACAGGCCTTTGTGCAAACTAATTCCCCACTTCAAAAAGTCTGAACTAACCCTTAAAAAGTTGTGTAAAAAATGTTAAGTCTTCTGCACATTGGCGTGGACACACTTGTGATTACTGCGATACACATGCACTGTACAACACCACAGAATCCTTCATGGATTGAGGCCCATAGCTGCGAAAAGCACGCAAGTAGCTCGTAAATATCGCTCGCAATGATAAACCACCGCGCACACATGCTTCTGATCACAGAGTGTTTGCAGGCAGATGAAAGAAAAAGTGGCGTGTTAAGTGCTTTCGCAGAGCCTCTGCTCTGAATTTGATTAATGATGCACTGAGAGGATAGATATAGCACTTTTCCTCTGGGACTTCCTTAATTGCACCTGGTCACATATACATTTCTGGACAAGGAACAGACAGCAGCACGCCCTGCTTTGTCTGGAAACAATATTCATTTCAATGAGGAACGTTTTCTAAGGTCAGACGAGGAAATCCCACCCTTCATTTTATATGTGGGAAAGAAAATAACATATTTTTCTTTGTTTGTCTTTGAGAGGAACAATAAAAAAATAAAAAAAAAGACATTGAGCAAAGCCAAAAACTTTTTTTCTCTTTTTTTTTTTCCTGAATTTAGTTTAAAACAGATTGTCATTATTTACAAGCATTTATGAACAAAATTATGTTACAAAAATTGAGACTGTGGGTAAAATAATCTTGTGAAACACCTCCAGAATGGGAAACACACGCACATTTGTATTATATATATATATATTTATATACATTCTCAACACATCTTTGATAGCATACTGAATTACAAGCTCTTTGCAGGGCTTTTGACCATATTGCATGGCCTTCTTCAGAGCCTCGAACAAAAGTCAGTTTTTTATCACAGGTTTTAGTACAGATCAATGGGCTATATTCTCCAATGTAGCCCTTGTTTATACAAAGCCTGGTTATTAACATATGTATTCTGTGTATTACAAAAACCAAGCTCGACATGTTTTTGTGAAGCTTTCATTTACAAGTGCTATTGATCTTCTTATCTAACTCGCAGCATTAAAAAAAAACGTATATTTCCTGTTTTCAAAGGCTGAAACCAGCAGCTCTTCACTCATCCAGAAGTTATCTTTTTTTAAATCTCTAACTGGAGGTGACAAACATCTTATTAGTCAACGTGGGTCAGTTCCTGCTGAATTATGTTTCGTTGACACTAAAATCTTTATCTAAAAACATTTAAACATTGAACAACTTTTTGTGGTCTTTATAAAAATGTAACATAAGTAGCATACGATTACGTGGCTGAAAAAATAGACAAAGTACACTAAAGGCGTCATATTTTTGATATTTGATACATGGCATATTCATACACAAATATATGTACAAACATACATTTTTGAGTCGTCTCACAATCACTCCAGCATTTTGAAATAATAAGAAAGTCAGTGAGTGAGCCTAACGGAGCATTAACTTCATGAATTATGAACTTAATTGTGTTTAACTTAACTTCGAAGGAAATAATACATAAATAGAAAACTAACTCAAAAGTTAAAGCAGGACTGACATTTAGCAAAGAAAGCTAGCTGAAATCTTCTTGTTTGTGGTTTTTTTACTTTACATTTTATGAGTCTAGTTCAGTATAGAAGTCATGGTACTAATATTTTTTTTTATGATGTTTGAAATGTTAATGCAGCCAACAGAACTAGAACGCTAACGTTAAGCTAATGCTGCATAACTTGAATGTCGCTAGCGTTATGCTTCAAATGGTCTCTGACAAGCTAACAGTAGTTTTGACAAGCTAGCAAAACCATTAGCCTCATAAATTGTTCTAATTTACAACAGCAAAACGTGTAAAACACAACTAGAGGCTGTAAGGCGGACTAATGAAAGAGTTGTCGTCCATGTCCAGCGTGATGAGGTTTAACGTCCCTAACAACCACTGTAGCCACTTGTTAGCAACCAACTAAAAATTCTCAAAACTCAAAATTCACAAGTAAAGATTTTTGCTAATGTATTTTATGTCATACAACAAACACAAACATCTCTTCAACTTGTGTTAACCTCTGACTATATTTCAGGAATCTACTTAAAAAACCCATTTGAAATCCACATTGAGTTTGAAAGGATATAGACCCGAGGGAGCTAAAATGCTAACTTACTTCCTGGTTTAATTCCTGTGGTGCCCTATTGAATGCCTTGTTTGTGGCTGGGTAAGTGAATGTGCTTGAGTCTGTTAATATAATTATTTAATCTCCAATATGTACATTACCTTAAGCCACTATTTTCTACTTTAACCACATGTCTGGTGGCTAAAAGCTAAAAACCATAGCGAAGCACATGGTAACAGCATGGCAGTACAAACTTAAAAGGGTTTAACTTAGCTTTAGGTAACGTTATTTGACTCTAGACTCCGCTAGACTTGAGTTTTTGATCCAAATTTAGGAGGTTTTTTTTTTACTTCTCCCCTTTATATTCTACTATTTTTAGCGGATCAAATGCAGCCTCTGTTGTTGTCCAACTTTCTCGATAGGAACAGCCATAAAAATCATTAACCGTAGGCATTCGTGCCCTGTTTGTAGTTGCCTCAAAACCTGTCTCCAGTTGCCTGTCCTACAATAGGAAGCATGCTGATGTACGATGCCATGCAAATCCTTTCCACAAAGGACAAAAAGTCCATCAAAAGTCTCAACATGCCCAGAAATACCTCTATCAATGCAAGATTGTAACAGTCAGCAGTCAGAGGGCTCTTCAAGTTCATTCAACACGATGCAAAAAGCATTAATTCCTTGTCTTAATGCTTAACAGTGAGGCTCTTCCTTATGTCCAGCAACAGCCCCATCGATTATTTATTGTATGTAAATAATGAGGAAGAAACCATCTCTTTGGTCTTGCTTCTTTATAGGTAATATTTGTGAGAAAAAAGTGGGGAAAAAAAGAAAAAAATACGTGACATTTTGTGACAGGAGAAAGAAAAAATATCCAGGAATAGAAAAGCCTGTACTCAGTCGCCATGAACAGTAGTAAAACTCCAAGAGGACATCGATCTTCGTCACATCTTGGGAGTTGTCAAAGAAACAAGTGTAGAACGAAGAGTGCTGCCTTCACACGAAAGGACTTTCCGATCTGAATATGTCTGAGTAGCTTTTGCCGTTCATGTGCTCGGTGTGACTCTCGATGCTGTAGCAGCGGTGGACTTCTGTTAGTGATGACGCCACATAGGAGGCCGAGCGGAAGAAGTCAGCATTGGCGAACGTGCCAGCAAACTGCATCCGCTGCTGGTTCCAGTGTCTCCGCAGGACACTCTGGACCTGCAAGAGGAGACATAAAGAAGAAGTAGGAAGGATGGAAAAGCGAAATTTTCGCCAAGGCAATACTTTCGCAATATCAAATTGCACACTAGAAGGATTATATAGAAAGCACGTATTTTTGGAGTACACAGGCGTTGAAATATTTCATCCACTAGATGGCGGCAGTTAGTGGAGGCAATATGGTCACTGACGCAATAATATAAATTCACAATATAAATTCCAGATTTTGTTCTGGGTCAATATTTATAAAATCCTGTCCCTGTGATACCCACTGTATTTTAGTGCAAATGTGGACACGACTGTCTCAGACTGTCTCAGACTGTCCCTCAGAAAGACAGTTGGTCCCTAAATGTCCCGATCTTGTGAAATCAAAAATATGTGTCCTCATGCTTAATAAACTCCGGGCGATTGTCTATCTATAGTGAAAATAAATGAGTAACTGAATAATGCTCATTACTCACCTCCCCGTTGAAGAAGCAGAATATTGTAGAAACCAGGAGGCCCTGCATGTGGGGGGAAAAAAGATTCCTGAGCAAAAAATACAAGATAGGAAATCCCTTAAGCTCACACAGCTGCATGTCCATGCTCTTATTGTAGAACTATTTGTAATTTTAAACCATAAAATCATTGTGGATTTCTGACAATTATGCAACAAGTGTGTTCCTGGAGCAGAGCTGGTGATGGTTACCAAAGTAAAAGCATGTTTAGTGTATGACGTCTCCACTGACCTGGTAGTGCATGAGGATCTCCATGACATACAGGTAGATCTCAAGGACCCACTGGTTCTGGGGCTTGTATGCGAGCAGGACAAACTGGATGCCCAGCAGAGGGATGAGGATGAGGGTGGCTCTCACGGCCCTCATGTAGAGGCTGGACTCGGCCTGGTGTGTCACTCTCAGCTTGGTGATGAGAACCCGAACGATGTTCAGCAGGAAGAAAAGATTCACCTGGAATCCGATCAGCAAAATAACAACAAAGGTTTTCAGGAATGTGATTGAATTGAGCAAATTGAGATGTTCCTCCATGTCAGCTAGCATGTTTCATGCTAACCAAAGATCATGACAAATTGCTGACAGTGGTTCACTAAGTCAGAACTTATCATAGTTGAGGAATATGCATAAAAACTGGTTCATCTTTATGCGACTGCATGCAAAAGTCTCTCGAATTCAATCTGTATTTTCCACGGGAGCCCCGTGCTTACCACCAATGCGGCACAGATGGGGCCGTGGATAATGTACAGCAGGGAAGTGTCTGAGCTGAGCCAACATCTGTGAATGCACAAATCGAATCATTATATTCGTATGATTTTGGCTCAGTGATTTATTTGGAAATGGTGATCAATAAAGGCTCACTTGTCGTTGTAGTAGAAGTGGCGTGCTATTGAATGGATCACCGCCGGCACAATCGGAAAACCTGCAGGATCAAAGTAGAACTTTTAAGTTGCGGCTTTAGAACATCTCAAAGACAAAAGGGTGGGGATTTAGGATGACAGGGAAAATATCAGGCTGAAGGAACTCCTTTAGTTCCTTGAAAAGTACTCCTGGGATGAAAATGACAGGAAATCCTGAGTCAAAAAGCAACTTTAGCTACGCTAGTCTAGTTGGCACATTGAGACACCAAGACCTTGAGGAACACCATAGAGAAATCCATGCTGGGATTTCAAATCTTTATTGACATTTTGAAGATTTCGACAAGAATTGCATTTTTTTCCGTTCCGTAAACTGTCAGCATACCAAGATAAGGCTCTTATCCTATCTTATTAGACATGGCTCTATTCGGACGAACATCATCACAAATAAAATGGGTTCATTTGATCTCTTTAAGTCTTACAGTCCAAGTCATACCCAAAAATCAAGTAATTTCTGAACTGTTGAGGGATCCCAATATGCAGAAAACAGGTGAAAGTAAAACTGCATGACACATACTGTATAGTGCATGGAATTAGTATAAAAGTCCTTGTTTTGGTCCTTTTGGGTACCCATAGAATCCATATATCTTAAAAGATCTAACTGTTCGGTCCTTACTTACCCCAGCCCAACAGATAATACCACATGAGGTGTTGCTTTTCTGCAAACACTGCCACAACAATCAGAGTGTGCAGGTAGATGCCCTCACAGAGCATCCAGAAGTAGTTGCAGCTCAGCAGATACAGGTGGATGAACATGAGCAACTTACAGCTCGCCTGGAAGAGAAAAGCAATATGAGTGTTTATTTGGACAGAAAATAAAGATGCCAAGCGATATCAAGTCAAATCACTCACATAATCGTGATACGTGTGTCCCTGTTTCTTTACTGCCGTCGTGAGCCAGACGACAGTGATGATGGAGTTCAGTACGAACGAGAAGAAGAGGTTTTTGTGGAGCGTTATCCTCTGACAGCTCAGACTCCTGAAGAAGAGGAGACGCATTAGAGACATAATCGTTCGTTTCGATATTGTGATTCTTGACTTGCACTTACTTAAAATGGAAGAATATTCCTAACGATATGAGCAATGAGACCAGTGACAGGCCATGACCAATCATCACCAAGTAGAAGTGAGTCATTGCTGCCTGTAAAGAAAACTTAATGAATACAACTTCACAGTGATATCTTCTTAATATATTTATTGTATTGTCTTTTTTTCTCCTTACTGTCCCATGGTGTGTCGTGTTAGCTTGGCAGTTTGTGAAGTTTGTCCATATCCTGTTGCTCTCTGGATGGCGTCCCCACTCTCCTGTCTCTGTGCACACTTTGGAGGCCTTCGCTGTAAACAGATTTCCAGAATTTTACATCAAAATAAGGAGAATCTTAATTACTTTATATATCCCCGATGGGGAATTCATTAACATTTCTGTTTGTGTACAACTAAAGAAATGGTAGGTACATCGGGTTCAAATTAAATCACCATGAAACTTTGTTGATATTTTTGTAGTTTTATGGGTAAAATAAGCAAATAAGGAATTATCTAATGCATTCTTTTGGTGAAAGGTTGTCTTGGATCTGTATTTTGGATATTTTTAGTGTGAAACATGAAATGCCATTGTCGCTAAAACAGCTCAGAATTTACCTAAAAAACTAGAAAAGCACTCGGAGAGCGCAGACCTCCACCAAGGCAATAGGGTCACTTTCGCAATACCAATACCACACTTGAAGGATTATATTGACAGCATCTATTTTGGGAGCAAACTGGCATTGAAAGATTTCATCCACTAGATGGCGGTTAGTGAAGGCAATAGGGTCACTGACACAATAATATAAATTCACAATTTAAATTCCAGTTGGTGTTCCGGATCACCGATCACCACCAAAATCTAACCATCTGTTCCTTGTCCCAATACACACATTGTCCAAAAATTTCATCCAAATCCGTGCAGTAATTTTTTCGTAATTTTGTACACAAACAAACAAACAGATAGACAGATGCTGACGAAGGTAAAAACAACAACAGTTTTTGCCTATAGCTTCTCTGCTTCATGTTGTTACAGAAATGACAGATGACAAAGAAGTGTACCATGAGTATCAAAATTTTCATAGTAGTCTGGACAGCTCTGTTCTATTGGTCCAGCTTCAGTTTCATCCCAGCACAGCCACCCGTCCCACGTTGTGTTGCACACAGGCCCTGCTAGCAGCAAAAGAAACACGGTGACATACATGTTAGCGCGATTTAATACGGACAACAGTAACATCAAAAGCAATCACAGACTTTTTTATTGTGCATCCTCTCACCTATGGGTTTTGATTTGCGGTACGAGTCTTTCACAATTCTCTGGAAGCATTCGTACTGGGCCGTGGCGATTTGGTTTTGTGTCGACCGATGTTTGTCCCGATGATTCGGGTGCTCCTGGTACTCCTCTTCAGGGCTTGCCACCACAAGCAGCTTGAAAAAGATTGTTGAGATTCAGCATGCAAACACATTCTGATACACAAATATACAAACGTTTGAATGCAACTGCTAAGCAAGTGCAAACAAATGAGATTTAAGCAGATAAAATGATATACTTGATTCACATTAAAACAAAAGGGGTTAGTTTCATGCTTTCTGTGGCTGAAATGCCTCTGAAGTTGCATTCTGGGAAGTATAGGATCAAGTTTGACCATAGCAGGACATATTTAATGTTTTCTGAACCTAAAGCTAACCTAAAGCTTTTGGCTAAATTTAGTGGAGAAAAAGTAAAATCAGATCAAGTTTGACCATATCAGGACATATTAAATGTTTCCCAACCTAAAGCTCACATAAGCTTTTGGCTTTTGACCATTCTTCTTTTAATCTGTCGCTCACAAGTCCTTTAACTTTATGAAAGTACAGCTTTAATTCTGTTGTGTTCCCTATTAGGAGAGCTTCAGAAGGATTAGATCAGGGGCTTCAAACTGATCCAGGAAAAGGCCGAGTGGCTGTTGTTCCAACCAAGCAGGAGCACAGGTGCTACTGATAACTAATCAACTGATTGAGGACAGCTGAGGTGATTTGATTGATTGGATTCAGGTGTGTTTCTTCTTGGCTGGATCAGTTTGACACACCTGGCTTAGAGAATTTAATCAGTGCATAATGAGTTTTTGAAGCAAAGAATAACAGTTTAGAATAACAGAACATATTCAAAAAGCAGTAGATTACGCACAAGGGATCAAATAGATAAAAGAAAAAGATAAAATACAGACACCTAACAACAAAAAGCTAACAGAACTTAACAAACAAGCAGGTGAAGGTGACTTATTTACCGGGGAAAAAAAGCATTTTTCAGGCAAAGAGTGCAACGATAATGAACAGCAGCTACCTTATTGAGGGCACACAGGACCAGCAGATACATAAAGCCATACGGATCCATCAGCGCTCTGATCACTGCCGGTATTCTGAGGAATGTTCGTAGCTGAGAAGGAATATTAAAACTTTATCTTTTTCTGCAAAAGAAAACAATAGCTCTTCTCCCCGGTTAAAGGTCGTGTAAACAAATGTGACAGACAGTACAGCTACATCTCCCAACCGATGTTTTTAATTTGTAAAAGGCAGGTCTCCCCGTTTTGGATGTTCGGGTTACAGATGTGGCCTTTCACTTCCTCTGTTACCCACAGCTTCCTTCCTGCATGCTTATTATGCATGTTGAGCAAGTTTATCCAAAGTTTAGCCAAAACACATAAATGTGGTAAATAGTTGTGGAAGAACATGTTGAAATTAATACACTATGAGTACAAGGCGTGCATCCAGAACCTTATCTAAAGTGTTGATTGAGATATATGGGTTTTCAGTGGACAGGAAGTGATAAGGAACTAAAGCTGTCACGCAAGTTTAGGAGAGTAAAATAGTCGTAAAATTGTAGGTGTATAAAGTTGCATTCACCACTGCTGCAAACTGGCTTATTGTACACATATTATACTTTTATCAGCTTCATAAATGCTTCATGTCCTGATCCAGATGTGAGGCAACGACAGCTCTAAAAGTAATAATAATAATAATAATAAATTTGATTTAAAAGCGCCTTTCAGGTCACCCAAGGACACTGTACAGACAGAATAAATTAAAATTACACAATGAAATAAACCATAAAATAAAATAATCAGTCAGAGATACTTTTTGAACTACATTTGACTATTTTCTAGTCAGAGAAAAACAGATAAAAAAATCATTATATGGAGCGATTTCACGGAATAAAAACTCAAGATCAGTGGTTTTATTTTGGTGGGAAAAAATAGTAATTAGTCAGTCATTGTAATTAAAAAGTAAAAACGGCAGTATGTGTAATTTTGTATATGTTTTTAAAGAATAAGTATGATTTAAATATAATATTTATTTTATTTTTATATATATAAATGTATATATAGATAGTGTACATCATGGACCGGCAGCAATTATTGTGTGTAGCAAATAGTTTGAAAGAGTAAACATTATTAAAATATCAAGCTAATTTTGTGTATCTATTTGTTTGCAACACCTGACTGAACAAAACAGCAAATAATACAGTGGAACACTGAGATTTTTTAAATAATAATTTCCATTGTAAATCGCTGCTCAAGCTAAAAAGACGACTTAAACAATCACCAATATGAAAAAAAAAACATATATTCAAGAAAAAATATATAATTTAGTTTATTAATTGCCGTTTTATCTTCATATGTGATCATCTCTTATATTTGCATTTTATCTGTTTACATATATGAACATTATTTCTTTAACATAAATCTGTTTTATATAAAGATATTTTTTTTATCCACATTATAATAATTTATCAGTCACTTATTTCATTTTCTAACCGCTGCTTGATATGTTCGTTTCTTATTTTAATTTTTGTTAATGTTTTAATCTTTGTGCTCAGGCTTGTAAGCTTCTATATAGAAATCTCATTACAAATAATGATAGAATGCCCTTTAAATCACCCTCTTTTTAAATTTGACTTGATAAAAATCATGAATTATTTAAATTCTAAGGTGTTTCATGTACAAACAGACAAACTTTCCACAGCTCAACCCCGTCTCTCGAACGGTTATCACAGTGCATGCTGAAAGAAATGTAACTATTAAAGAAACTTACCTTTTTAGGAGCAGAAAAAGAATAAAAACACAATGTTGGGCACTTCTTCAAGAGTAATCCTTCAGTGTGGGAGTTTGGCTTTGCAGGAAAATAAAAGAACTTTTGGAGGTTTCTTTCAGAGTAGTCCTTCAGCGTGTGTATTCCACAGCAGTCAGGGGCAACACTGAGCTGCTCTGATAACAACTGGCTGGAGCTGTGGATGACATCACATGCTTGCCTTATAAGGAGGCAGATTTAGGGTTGGATATAACCATATTATGCATTTTCTATACGATTAAAAATCAATATTCTTCACAAAACATATCCATCTTATCTATGTTTTTCCAGATTCTTACCCATATTATGAAAACATATTTCATGTTAGCAATGATGAACCAGAATCTTCACCTTTATAACCTTTAACATTCAATTACTTCTATATTTGACTGTGTAAACTATGGATACCATCAAAACTTGTGTAAAAGTCTTATTACACATTTTGAACATGATAATATATAATATATATATTCTTATATTAAGATCTTTTTTTTAAAGACAGAAGGACATGATTATTTTTGCAATTATTTTTTTGTATAAAGGTTGTTAATGTTAGGAAACATGTTACAAATGGAGACTATTTATTGACAGAAATCCTCCTTTTAGGTCAATATGTTACAATAAAGCTGTTAAATGTATTATAAATATATAATTTTAGTCCTATGTATAATTTTTTACTCCAAAACTGCTGTGAATCTGAAGCACAAAACTGACCAATCAGCGTAACGCTTTTCATTCCTTAGCAACACCGCCCTCTGCTGGTCAAAAGCTCCGTGGCAACAGCAACAGCCAGGGTTACCATGGCCACAGCGTTCTTGGCTCCTTGCTCTACAAAGTGACTCCGGTAAGTTGGTGCAGGTTTTTAAACGATTTGTCGACAAAAAAAGGAACTTTTTGAAATGTATTTAACTACTGAGGTGAGTTTATTAGTTGAAATAAAATGCTGTTTGTTTCAGCTTAACTAAATAGCCTAGATATTTAGACCTCAGTACGCTGTATTACCCGGATGTAGTGAAAAGGTGTAAATTAGCGTAATAAATGTTAAGCTAGCAGAGTAATGTCATAGATACTCAAGTTAACCGTTGTTTGTTTCGTCTTAAAATTAAATATTATAGCCGAGGAGACAGTAAAAAAAATTAAAACACAAAAGGAGCTATAGTAATATTCAATATTATTAGTCATGCTATTCGTGACTAACTAGCTAACAGTTAGCTGCATGGCATGCATAGCTACTTCATCAAAATCAATCAAATCAATATGACTTTATTTATCCTTGAGGGGAAATTCATAGTTATTAAATTATTATTTTGTGTGTCTTTTTTTAGTCCATCTCTGATTTTTAGTTTTCTTGATTTGTATCTATTTTTGTTGTTGTTTTGTGTCACTTTGTAATGTTTTTTTAAGTGTCTGTGGCTGTTTTGTTTGTTTTGTCTTGCTAGTTGTGTGGCACTTTGTAGTTGTTTTGGGTCTCCTTATTGTTGTTTTGTATCTGTAGTTTTTTGTTTTGCGGTTTTTGTTTCCTGTTTTTTTGTTTTTTTTTAGTATTTGCTATTTTATAGAAAAACTTTAAAATGGCAAGGCAGGAATGAAAAATACATAGAAACACATTTGTGAAACCAAGCCAAGACTTAAACTGAACAAAATATTAATAATAATAATATTAATATACTTACTCTGCAGTGGCAGGATGTTCAAAAAAACCTCCTGGAGGAATACAGTCAGTGATGCAGTGAGTTCCCACCAAGACCAAGCCCTCAACACGACTATATTTCTGCTGAAATCCTTCGGTCCAACAGGATTTCTGCTTAAAGAGGAAGGAGATTCCAGAAACTTCAAGGTAAATCATTCTGTGGTTCATGGCGCGTATTTGTTCAAAACTCCCCCAGCCATGTTTTTTTTTAATCCATACTCACGTTCTCTCTTTTATGTTGTTCAGGTGTTTTTGGGCATCCCACATACATGCACGTGTCCTGTGTTCACCAGGGAGCAGGAGCCGTGCAAACACATCTGCTGGTATCAAAAACACACACAGAAATATTATTATTAGCCAGCAGTGTAAAACAAACAGCATGTAAAACAGTTGAGGGAAACTTATCCTTGACATTTGTTGCAACCAGTACAGAATTGTTTCTTAATGTGGTTTTTGAAATGTGAATTTTGAATTTTTTCAGAACCTAATATATGAAATATCAAATTATGAAGCTGTGAAAAAAGTGGAGTTGTCTACCTAAAATATCTGCATATTAAAATGTATTTTATTTAGAATGTTTATTTTTCTGTTTTATGAGGATGTATTTAAATATTGATATCTGGCTCATTATGTTGTACAAAATAAATGTTTGTATGTGTTTTTGTAAATCTCAAATCAAATATATATTCTTGAAACTTCACTAATATCCACGTCTAATAATGACAATTTTAAGTGTATGTATCAGTGATATTTTATCTCTGATCTTTATCATCACAGGGTTTTACTACGGAAATTCAGACTACCCAGAGAACATGAATGTAAGTTATGTTTCTTTTTTTTGCATAGTGTACATTTCAAGGTCATCAAAACCTTTTATACACCTCGTTTTTAGCTTTAGATCAGTGATACAATTCCTTCTAAACTTGTCTTCAATGGAAATCTTAATGCTAATTAAAGTAAATGAATAAGCTGTACAGGAATTTCAGAAACATTAGCTGTGTGAAAATCATAGGAAATATAAAAGTGCTGACCCACCATTGTACATTTGCCTGTTGACACGTGAAGCTAAAAATAACTCCTGCTCTAGATTCGTTCCAGTACGGACTTGTGGAGAGACAGATCTTGGAGGTGCTCCACGGTTTACACCAAACCAAAGACCGCCGGACGGAAAATGAGCCCTCCGCTGTTTCTGGGACCCCGAGCCAACCGGTCACCGGCCACGAGGCTGGAAGTGTCTGCCGGAAAGTGATCCAAGCCCAGGATGTGTGTCCCATCTGTCAAGAAGAGCTGCTGGAGAAAAAACAGCCTGTGTCTTTCTGCAGGTGTGTTATTGTTTCACTGTGGTCATGTTTCAGGATGATGTTCTGGTTGTTGCACTACTGGCCAGAACATGACCCCCATAAAGCATCGGTTCTCAACTGGTTTGGCTTTGGGACCAACCATCACCACGTCATGACAAGATGAGACCCAAAACGAGGAAAATGTTCAACTTCTAAACTGTATTTTATGAAAAGATGGAGCAGACTGAGAGGAAAATGTTCCTTATTACACTAAAATAGCTGCATTTTGATTAATAAACAGAATGTGCATCTTAGATAACACAACATATCTTATTTTAACAGACTCAACAGCTTTCATGCAATGAAAACAAACTGTGACACAAAATGACCAAAGAGGTGCAAGATTTCCAAAAATTACCCCAAAAAAGTGCAGAAATTAAAAAAAAAAAAAA
>CAFUXE010001629.1:49239-64722 GCA_903364295.1 Serranus cabrilla | reverse complement strand
ACACACACACACACACACACACACAGCGAGTCAGCAGAGGGGAAACCCTTTGAGCTGAAAGTGTTCAGGTGCTTCACCTACATTCTTCCAGTGGATGCTCACGATCTTCTCGTGAGCCATGAAGCTGCAGCCGGACACGGAGCACTGAGGGAGGCGGACGGTCAGATCTCAGTGAGAACACGTGAAAGATTCAGATAAATGAAGGTTTGGTACCTGAACGTGTTGGGACACGTGCTCCTGGAACTTGTCCTGGTTTTTGAAGCCGCGGTCGCAGGTGTCACAGAAGTGAGAGAACTCTGGTTCCTTCTTGTGTTTCTGCTGCAGATGATCAACATCAGCTTCTTATTGTCAGCTGCAGATAATAATGATCTTTACATTAATACGTGTTGTTATAGTGACCTTTCTCCCCTGGTGGCTGGGCGCTCCGTAGCTCTGTCTGCTGCCTCCATGTCCTCCTCGGTTAAAGTTTATCCCTGCAGACGACACGTCGACCGTTACCTCAATAATGTGACAGTGTTTTATTTATTTACAGTATTGTACAAACGTTCCTCCCCAGCTCCAGTCAGTGCAGTAAAAGACATTAAAACATATTTAAAATGTCTCCCTGAAATAAAAACTTAGAAACGACCGTTAGTTCTCATCTTACTTACTCACAGTTTTATGTAACTTTTTACTTTTACTCCACTAAATGCTTTAGTTACTTTTCAGGTCAAGATTTAACACAAACCCTGATTAAAGTTATAATAAACTAAACCACACAAACGGTATATTAAGTGTAAAACACTGCTTACATAAATGTATCAACAACAATAATCTCATATTTGGACTTTTTGAAGCTGATACTTTTCGATTTATTTTGTTCACCTGAAGAAAAATAGTTGGAATAAAGGTAAAATGTGAATGTAATAGATAATTTATTAACAGTAATTATACTTATTTGAAGAAAAGGTCATTGACAGAGACGTTTAGTGGTTGTTTTACATGTTTTCTGGCTGAAGATAAAAGTATTTTTCTTTGTATTGTTTAATTAACAGCATTGATATCTCACCGTGCTGTCCGTGGTGGACGCCGGACCAAGCGGTCCCCCCGGGGCTCCAGCCCCAGCCGGGCTCCGAGGCCGGCTCTGCCCAGCTCCACATGCCGGGATGGAAGCTGCTGGTCCGGGGCGGCTGCACCGAGCCGGGAGGGGGACAGCCGAAGTCCGGCGGAGGGTAGAGTCCCGGGTCCGTCATGCTCCGGGTCCGGGTCTGTCCCTGTTCTGGTCCGCAGTGGACTTACTAAAGATGAAGAGCTGTGAGAGGACAGATACGGAGTGAACACGCAGCTCACATGTGGATGTTTTGCTCTCGTTTACACAGTGCGTCACTTCCGCCAGAGCCGGAAGGTTATAACGTGAACACCACCCAAAAAATAATAATTAACTAATTAATTAATTAAGAAAGATATAGATATAGCTGTGATAGTTTACTGGCATGCTTTCAATGCAGAGGAGTTTAAAATATATATATACAGACAACTAAAAGCTGGACTGTTCGCGAACACTTCACGCGAGATTTGACGCGCGGTTTTCTTGGGTTGCCAGGTTGAGAGGAAACGGGAGAGGGAGAAATACAAAACCTTTAATAAGTGGTGGAAAGAGTCAAAGTAAAAGTCCTGAAAACAAAACTTACTAAAAGCATCAGCATCAAAATATTACTACTGACAAATGATTCTTACTTAAAGTACCAAATGTACTGTTTTTCTTTCATATATTTCACATTGCAGATGAATCGGAATAATATCATATATGTTGATGAATCAAACTACGTCAAAGTGATGTTCATTAAAAACAATAATTAACAGAGTCGCTTTGGTTAAACCAGCAGATATGAGCACGCGGCCGCATGTTGAGCCCTCGGGGGGGTTTCTGTGAGCGGACCTGGCAGCCCGGCCGCTTCCTGCTGCTCCCCTCGTGTTTCTGTCTCAGTGGACCTGCAGCAGCAGCGGCGTGGGGACGGACTGCAGCTCTCAGAGAGCAAAAACCTTCAGAAAGAGACACTGAGCTGCTGCCATCATGCTGGTGCTGTTTGAGACCGCGGCGGGATACGCCATCTTTAAAGTAAGAGTCTGTTTCTGCTGCTGTCCCGCTGAAATAATGATTTATCACCTGTTAGCTGCTGTTAGCTTCAGTTAGCCGCTCAGCTAACACTCAGCCGCGCTGCTTCACCTGCACGTGACCTGACAACTTTAAAACAACATTAAATCATATTTTCTCTGTCTGTCAGCGGGTTTATTAGTGAGCTAATTCACTGTTATTTATTGTAGGTGAGTGTTACTGCTGCTAGCGATGCTAAACATGCTAAAGCTGCTACCGGCAGCGTGAGGAGGCCTGCACCACGTGTGCACTCAGGATACTAGTCCGCAGGCACGCTGCACGTGTAGAAAATACTAATGAAATACTAAAATATCAGCTAAAGGTTCAAACATTTTCATATTATATGATTTATCTTGGGGATAAACTTTGTTAGCTAAATGACTAACGCGCTTCTGCAAACATTAACATTCTGTGCATCTTTATTTTATATATGTGTGTTTCGTGTTCGTCTCTAATGTAGGATTAAGCTCTGTTATTTAAATATTTGTCATTCTGATTTATGTGTCTGATCTTTGATGATCTTCAGAAAAAGGGAAAAGGAAATCAGTAAATGTTCATCCTGCGACATGAAAGATAAATCTCCACAAACACTTTTCAGGATGTGTAAATAAATGTTATTAAAGTGTTTCTGTTAAAGATTTGTTGGTTGCAGTGGTAGAAATACTAATACCACAACTTAATCTACTTTTTATGTGGTTTAATTTATAATAATCACTTTAATTATTGATGTTTTTATGTTAAATCTCGACCTGAAAGTAACTAAAGCTGTCAGCCAAATGTAATGGAGTAAAAGTATAAAGTTCCCTAAAATGGAAAGTAGAAGTTCAGTACTTTAGTAAATGTACTTATTCAAGATTACTGAACTTTTTACAGCAAAGTGTCCATAAGTAACTGGAAACGTATTAAAAAAACATTTTATATAGAATAACTGACTTACAGGCACATTGAAGCACTGAGTTATATTTTAGTTGTTGTTTCCCTTTTATTTTAATATTTCATTTCAACTTGATTCATGAATCTCTTAAGAACAAACTGTGTATAAGTTGTGATCTGAAGCGTCTCTGGTTGTTTCCAGGTGCTGGACGAGTCCAAGCTGCAGCAGGTGGAAAGTCTCCATAAGGAGTTTGAGACGCCGGAGAAAGCCAACAAAGTGTGAGTGTTGAATCAGACCGTTTCTGTGTCTCCCACGTCTAACGAGGGTTTAATTTATTGTGTTTTTCTCCCGTCAGTGTGAAGCTGAAGCACTTTGAGAAGTTCCAGGACACGACGGAGGCTTTGGCAGGTAAGAGGACTCACCTGTGATGTTTGTTTCCTCAGTTCAACCCTCTGAACCCTCGTTTACACTCCAACATCTTAACCTCTCTTTCACAACAGAAACGTAGAAACTGATGATGCGTTCAAGGACCGTCGGAATGTTCACTTTCTTTCTGTGATGAACTCTAAAGAGATAGACTAAAACATTTACCTTCAGTTTGAGTGTCTTTAAGACGGTTTTCCGGACTTCTTCCCCTCAGCTGCGACCGCGCTCACCGAGGGAAAGATCGGGAAGAGTCTGAAGAAAGTTCTGAAGAAAGTCGTCGCCAAAGAAGCTCACGAGCAGCTCGCCATCAGCGACGCCAAGCTGGGAGGAGTCATTAAAGTGAGTTTTACTGTCAGCTGATCGGCATCACCTGACAAGAACTCTATTAAATGAGATTTCCCGTCTGTGTGTCTGATGAGTTTTCCTGAGTTTTCCCGTCTGTAGTGTCTGATGAGTTTTCCTGGTGTGTTCAGGAGAAACTGGACCTGAGCTGCGTCCACAGTCCGGCGGTGGCCGAGCTGATGAGGTGCATCAGGAGCCAGATGGAGAGTCTGATCACCGGGCTGCCCCCGAAGGAGATCAGCGCCATGTCGCTGGGCCTGGCCCACAGGTAGGACCGCCCCCGTCCCGTCCCATCCCGCCCCCCCCCTCGCTGCCTGTGATTACACCTGCTGACTGAAACTTCCTGTGGATTCTCCTCAGCATTCGTCACTACCACTGAGGCAGCGGTCGGAGCGTCCCGCTGCTCCGCACGTCTGAAACTCTGTCATAACTTTTCCTTCTGTCTCCTGCAGTCTGTCCCGCTACAAGCTGAAGTTCAGCCCGGACAAAGTGGACACGATGATCGTTCAGGCCATCTGTGAGTCCTTCACTCCTTCAAAGAGCAGCGTTATGTCTCCGGACTCCTGAGCTTTATTTATTGACATACCGACTGTTTCTGCAGCTCTGCTGGACGACCTGGACAAGGAGCTCAACAACTACATCATGCGCTGCCGGGAATGGTACGGCTGGCACTTCCCAGAGCTGGGAAAGGTCATCACAGACAACCTGGCCTACTGCAAAGCTGCTCGCAAGATCGGTAAGGATTCATCTGTCAAACTGAGGCCGAGTGTTCCCAGGAAAACTGTCTGATAGCTGCAGGAAAACTGTCTGATAGCTGCAGGAAAACTGTCTGATAGCTGCAGGAAAACTGTAGGAAAGCTGCAGGAAAACTGTCGGATAGCTGCAGGAAAACTGTCGGATAGCTGCAGGAAAACTGTGGTTCCTGAGCGGCTGAATGTCTCCGTGTGTCTGCAGGCGACCGCACCAACGTGGCCACCACGGATCTGTCCGACCTGCTCCCGGAGGAGATCGAGGCCGAGGTGAAGCTGGCTGCTGAGATCTCCATGGGGACGGAAGTGTCGGAGCAGGACATCGGGAACATCCGGCACCTGTGTGACCAGGTGCGTCTCTCTCTGTCTCAGTGTGAATAATCTGGGAACGCTGCAGTGACGTCGTGATGATGACGACAGTTTGTCTTTTCCCCTGAAACAACATGTGGGTTTTCAGTCACTACCTCATCTGAACGCCACGCCGCCATCCTGCCCGGGATGAAGGGGTTAATCTGACTGACTGCTGGGAAGTTAATCTCTCCTCCTCTGTCTCCTCCTCCTCCTGCGTCTCCTCCTGCTCCGTCTCCTCCTCCTGCTCCTCCTCTGTCTCCTCCTCAGGTGATCGAGATCTCGGAGTACCGCGCTCAGCTGTACGACTACCTGAAGAACCGGATGATGGCGATCGCCCCGAACCTGACGGTGATGGTTGGCGAGCTGGTCGGCGCCCGGCTCATCTCCCACGCAGGTAAAGCTCCGAGCGGGACGCTCTAAATGGGACGCTCTCTGAGCGGGGCGGTCCCGAGAGGCGGGGCGGTGATGATGACGACCTCGTGTCTCTGTCCTGATGACGGCTGATGGTTTTAAGTCACTACCTCATCTGAGCTCCTCTGAGATCAGAGTGGAGCTGAGCTGCTGAGAGCTTCCTGCTGACCTGTCTCTCTCTCTGCCTGTCTGTCTGTCTGAAGGCTCCCTCCTGAACCTGGCCAAGCACCCGGCCTCCACGGTGCAGATCCTGGGGGCAGAGAAAGCTCTGTTCAGAGCGCTGAAGACGCGCAAAGACACGCCCAAATACGGCCTCATCTACCACGCCTCGCTGGTGGGACAGACCACCGCCAAGAACAAGGGCAAGGTGAGCCATCCCTCCCTCCGCCTGTCTGTCTGACCGTCTCTGTCTCTGACTGTCTGTCTGTCTCTCTTCTCTGACCGTCTCTCTGACCGTCTGTCTGTCTCTCTTCTCTGACCGTCTGTCTGTGTGTCTGTCTCTCTTCTCTGACGGCCTGTCTGTCTGTCTGCTCAGATCTCCCGGATGCTGGCGGCGAAGGCGGCGCTGGCGATCCGTTACGACGCTCTGGGTGAAGACACGAACGCTGAGATGGGAGTCGAGAACCGAGCGAAGCTGGAGGCTCGACTGAGGCAGCTGGAGGAGAAAGGAGTGAGTTTATTTTATTTATTATCACTGACAGAGTTTCTGTTTTTATTCCTCTGAGTCTGAACTGATCTGATTCTCTGGTTTTTCTCCTCAGATCCGCAGAATCAGCGGGACGGGCAAAGCCATGGCCAAGACCGACAAATACCAGCACAAGAGGTGCACACACACACACACACACACACACACAGAGGAAGGGTTCAGGTGAACTAACCGAGTCTCAGCTTCCCAGAAGCTCTTCTTCTTCTTCTTGAGTCAGTTCTTCAGCTCAGTGGTTGTGACTCGGTCAGAGCTGATTGTAACGTCCTGCTTGTCCCCACAGCGAGGTGAGGATGTACGATCCGTCCGGAGACTCCACCATTCCCTCCACGTCCAAGAAGAGGAAGTTCGAGGAGGTGGAGGAGGAGGAGGAGGAGCCACAGACGCCCGCCGTCAAATCCAAAAAGGCCAAAAAGGAGGCGGCAGCAGAAGGTGGGAGGACAAACTAAACTAAAGTTAAACAGTTCAGACTTCATGATGCTCAACAGATGTTTCATTGTAGAAGAAGAAGAAGAAGCTGCAGAGGAGACGCCGAAGAAGAAGAAGAAGAAGAAAAAGGACAAGAAGGTGAAGGAGGAGGAGCCGGAGGAGGTGATGGAGGAGGAGGCGGCGCCGGTCACAGAGGTACGGGCGCTCTTTAGAAAGCGTTTTTATTTCATGATTGATAAAGGTTTCAACAGAGTTTTTATTGAATGATTATTAAAGGTTTCTCCAGTGATTTTATTTAATGATTAATAAATGTTTAGTTTTTATTTATTAAAGGTTTCTCCTGTGATTTTATTTAATGATTAATAAATGTTTAGTTTTTATTTAATAAAGGTTTCTCCTGTGATTTTATTTAATGATTGATAAATGTTTAGTTTTTATTTAATAAAGGTTTCTCCTGTGATTTTATTTAATGATTGATAAATGTTTAGTTTTTATTTAATAAAGGTTTCTCCAGTGTTTTTATGACATGATTAATGAAGGTTTCTCCAGTGTTTGTGTTGCTGAGCGTCTGTGTGTCTCTGCAGTCCACAGAAAAGAAGAAGAAGAAGAAAAAGAAGGTGAAGGAGGAAGAAGACGACGAGTGAACGAGAGCAGCGTGTACATATTTTAGTTTTTATCTTTTAGTTTGTCGTTTGAAGTCAGAAACATGTAAATCTTTTTTAAAACCAGCAGTTTGTTTTTCTTTCTGTATCAGATCTGAGCAGCAGATTGTTTCAAGTCATTTTACGTTTGTCCTGTGAAATAAACAGGTTTTCTGTAAACGTGTGGTTTGATTCACTGCAGTTATAATATTTATAATCTAGTTTAATTATTCATAAGGACTCAGCAGGTGGTTTGAGTTTCTACAGGCTGTAGATGTTAGAAATCTATTTAGTTATTTTCTCAGAGCTGAATAAATCGTCTTTTTCTCATGTGAAACATAATCAAAACAAAAGTGAAGATGAAAAGCTGCTAAATAAATAAAAAAAAGCAGAACAAACCTGTTTCCAGTTCAGTTTCTGTCTTTGTTTCACTGAGAGAAAATTAAATGCAGCAATCAAAAGTTTGACACTTTGCTGCATTTCAAACATGAATTAATGAATAATATATTCTTCTCTAAAAAATAAAACGAACCCTGTGCTGACATTATGTTAGAGAAAATTAATCAGAAAAGATGAAATATATAAATGCATCTGAGTATCTACATTTCCTGTAAGTACGGTTTGTATTCAGTCCAATTCAAATGTAAGACTTGACATGTGACCGGTATAATGCTCAATGCATCATAATCAACTTTGGTATTTTAAATTTTATTTAAAAAAGATTTTCATAGAAACAAAGAGGAAAACATTTTTAAAAAGTAACTCACACAATGAAAATCTAAAAGAAATAAAACACTGCAAAAATAATTAATTATATATATGTAAAGAACGATCAAATAAAATGCAGGTTGGGGGATTTACAGATAAATTGCCATCAGACTTCATATGTTTTACTATCAAATAACCTGGAAAATATTAATTAATTAGAGCTTGCTTCAATTTAGTAAATATTTATTTCTTAAATGCAAGATAAATGTTATTCTTACTTAAATTTATTATAAAAAGATATCAAATATTTCAGCAGAAAGTGCAGTTTTCTGCTGCCTGCAGTGCATGAATTCTCCAGCAGGGGGCAGACGACATGTCGGGTTGTTTATAAACGGGTTTTTCGGGCATATTTTAATAAACAGGATGATATAAAGGCTGCCGAAAGCCGTGAAATGTTAAATTAAATCGTGAATAATACAGATAATAACAGCATGTTATTACAGTGTCTGTTTTGTTCTCATTTACTCACAATGTGGTGTTTTCACAGTGCAGTCTGGCGCAGTGCGGCAGGCATCACTAGCGGAGCGCAGAGCAGCGGGAGGATCTGCGCTCGGCTGCTCCGCCTGCCTGCGGACCACATGTTCTGACTGCGTGAGACTGATCACATACAAACAGGTCATCCGCTCGGATTCACGCGCAGAAACAGACTTTCATTAAAGTAAAGATGTCGCAGTTACAGGCGCGGTTCTTCACGCAGGACAGCAGGTGAGCTGCAGCTTTTTATTCAGACTCACGTGGAGAAAGTGACGGAAGCTAACGGGAAGCTAACAGCTGCACCAAACTCCAACATCTTATCGCTGCTTTTAGCTTCGTTTAGCTCTCTGATGCTAACAGCCTGATACATGATGCTGTACAGTACTTAAACAGAAAGTAATCCCGTTACTGTTAAAGTACTCAGATTCACACTGTGAAGTTACTCCAACACAGAAAAAGTCAAAACGTAACGTAAAGTATCCAGAGTGAAAGTACTCGGATTGTTTTATATGTTAAATAAATTATTAGATTATTTTATTATAGATGTAAGCAGCGTTTTACTGACGTTACTTTAACCATTAATATACTCTGAGGTTTAATTTATAATAATCACTATATATATATATATATATCATGTTTTTATGTTAAATCTTCTGAAAAGTAACTAAAACTGTCAGCTAAATGTAGTGGAGTAAAAGTATAAAGTTGCATAAAAACTATAAGAACCTCTAAATAGTCTTTATATGTATTAATATATAAGAGATGATTTAACATTCAACACTGTAAATACTTATAAGGATTGAGATTCAAGACTTTAACTGTAGTCGAGTATTTCTGCAGTGAAGTAATAGATTACTCCAGGTACCTGCTGCAGACTGACGCCTGGTGTTCCTCAGGTTTGTGGTGGACGACGTCCCGTTCTCCGTCCCGGCTGGATCTGAAGTGAACGACCTCAGCGACCTCATCAACAAACTGCTGGAGGCCAGAAATGGTACGAACCGACTTTAAAAACGGATGTTTCTCTGGTTTACAGCTTTAGGAAGGTTTAAACAATCATCCTGTTATATTTAGGAAGAGTTTGAAGAGGAAATATTGAATCTAATAATAATATGATATTCAGACAGAAAGGAAAACGCTGAGCTGCTGCTGCTGGGAATCCTCCTGATTACAGATTATTTCTGTTAACACAAAGTTTTCCTGATTCCTGTGATTCTGTGTTTGTGTCGCAGCGTCTCACAGCAGCGTGCAGTTCGACTTCCTGGTCCGGGGTCAGTTCCTGCGCACGTCTCTGTCGGCTCACATGGACACAGAGGGAATCTCCACGGTATTCCCACCTCCACGTTCCTGCTCAGAACCAATATTCATATATTATTTATATTATATATATTAATATAACTGTTTGTTTGTATGTTTGTGTGTGCAGGAAGACGTGGTGGAGATCGAGTACGTGGAGCGGATCACGGCGCCGGAGCCCGAAGAGTGCATGATGCACGACGACTGGATCAGCTCGGTGCACGCAGACGCTGAGTGGTCAGCTCACCATAACAACAACAACAACAACAACAACAATAATAATAAT
Source organism: Serranus cabrilla (assembly GCA_903364295.1). NCBI lineage: Eukaryota > Metazoa > Chordata > Actinopteri > Perciformes > Serranidae > Serranus > Serranus cabrilla. The sequence goes on along the minus strand of CAFUXE010001629.1, from coordinate 54,841 downwards.
GAGGCTTCTCTCCTACATGAACGTTTCCTGTATCTTTGTGTTCCTGCAGGATCCTGACGGGTTCGTACGATAAGACGGCGAGGATCTGGTCCACGGAGGGCAAGGCGGTGATGACGGTGGCGGGACACACGGACGTGGTCAAAGACGTGGCGTGGGTGAAGCGAGGTGAGCGGGACGTCCTCTAACCTGTCCTGTCCTGTCCCATGCTGACGTTCTGTGTTCTCTAACCTGTCCCTGTCCCTGTCTCTGTCCCGTGTCCCCGTCCCCGTCCCGTGCAGACGGGCTGACCTCGCTGCTGCTGACGGCGTCCCTGGACCAGACGCTGCTGCTGTGGGAGTGGAACTCTGAGAGGAACAAGCTGAAGGCGCGGCACTGCTGCAGGGGACACACGGGCAGCGTGGACACGGTGGCGTCCGACCCCAGCGGGACAAAGGTGCTGCAGGAACCAAATGAAGGCTGTTTATTGTCTGCACGTGTTGAATAATCCAGATGTGGTAACAGAGACTTCCTGTTTGTTCGGCTCCCTCAGTTCTGCAGCGGCTCCTGGGACAAAATGTTGAAGATCTGGTCTGCAGGTAGTCTTTATATTTAAAGGTGTTCCAGCAGCTGTAGGTTTGAGTTACTAACTGATGTTCCCTTCAGTGCCGTCGGACGAGGCGGACGAGGCGGAGGAAGCTGCAGACCGACCGAGGAAGAAGCAGAAGACGCAGCAGCTGGGCCTGACCCGGGTATATATATCATATATCATATATCATATATAATATATATATAACGTATAAATCATGCAGGACGAGTTTAATCTCCGCCCCCCTCAGACTCCCCTGATGACGCTGTCGGGACACGGTGAGGCCGTGTCCTGCGTGCTGTGGAGCGACGCCGAGGAGCTGTGCAGTGCATCATGGGACCACACGGTCCGCGTGTGGGACGTGGAGACGGGAGAGACCAAGACCACGCTGGTGAGGAAAACTTAGTGAAATCAGTTTGTTCTAGTTTCTGTGAAACACAGTCAGAGCTGCTTTCTTTATGAAGCTTTAGATGACATTTGGTTTTCCTGCTGTGTGTCCACAGACGGGCAGTAAAGTGTTTAACTGCATCTCGTACTCCCCGCTGTGCCGCCGGCTCGCCTCGGGCAGCACCGACAGACACATCCGGCTGTGGGACCCTCGCACCAAAGGTACGCCGCCCTCTGCACGCCGCCGGGCGCCACACGGAGCGCCACACGGAGCGCCACACGGAGCGCCACACGGAGCGCCTCGCCTCCGTCTGAACCTCTGTGATCCTTCAGCTGTGTCTAACCTCTCTGCTCCTCAGACGGGTCCCTGGTGCTGCTGTCTCTGACCTCACACTCCGGATGGGTCACCGCCGTCAAGTGGGCGCCGTCCCACGAGCACCAGCTGGTCTCAGGGTCGCTGGATAACCTGGTCAAACTGTGGGACACCCGGAGGTCTGTAGTCTTTAATCAGTTTACAGCCAGGAAACACCAAATACAATAGATAATTATAAAATCATGTCATTACCATCATTAAAGCTAATTAAGGACCATACTAAAAATAAATAAATACAATAAATTTGATCTTAAATCTCGTCAGTTTACAGCCAGGAAACACCAGATACAATGATATGAATATATAAACTAACATCAAATCAATGAATGGATACTAATAATTATGAAACAGTATTGAAAACCATAATTATTATCATAACAATAATTCAAGTTAATTAAAGGTTATACTAAAAATAAATAAATATATAGCAGATACGGTTCTATTAAAAGTCAGACTAAAAAATAAGTTCAATAATAAATCTGAATATATAGAGATGTCCCAAAGTTTCTGTGTTTTACTGTTACTGGGAGAATAAACTAACGTCTGTCTGTCTGTCTGTCTGTCTGTGTCTGTGTCTGTGTGTCTGTCTGTATGTGTGTCTGTCTGTCTCTCTCTCTGCGTGTGCGTGTGCGTGTGTGTGTGTGCGTGTGTGTGCAGCTGTAAGGCTCCTCTGTACGACCTGGCGGCTCACGAGGACAAAGTGTTCTGTGTGGACTGGACGGAGAGCGGGGTGAGACTTTCCACATTATGAAACAAACAATAATAAACTGTAAAACATGAAAAGGTGATGAATCAGTGAATGAACGACTCGTTGTTTGTGCAGCTGATGCTGAGCGGAGGAGCCGACAACAAGCTGTACAGCTACAGATACTCGGCCTGCCAGACGGACGCCGGAGCCTGAAGAAGAAGCTGAAAGTCGCCTCCCTCTCATATTTTTACTCCGCTCCATTTTTACACATATTTTCTTATGGATTGTCTTTGTGTTCCTGTAACCCAGAAAACTATAAATTAATTTTGTCTCCTAAAACGTCCCGTGTTTCATTCATTAGTGCAGAAAGCTGCTTTCTTAATTAAAGTATTTTAATAAAAATTAATTAAATTCCAATACAGACATTAGATCAATTAGTTCAGTATCAGTCAACGTCTAACATTTACATAAAAATACAAATAATTAGCTGAATAAATATCAATGTATGCTGCTGATAATTCACATAAAACTGCATTAGATTGTAACAAATAGTATAAATTCTAATATAAACACTGCTGTAAATTTATTGTCAGTCAACTGCTGAACATTTAAATAAGGAATACTTTGCTCAGTTTGAGCCTTTCAGTGATGAATACATTTTTAGATTAATATCTTTATTACATTTTAAATAAAAATTATTATACAATCTTTAAGAAGTGCAGGAGCAATTTTCTTAGTGATATTGAGTGGATATAATATTTTGCTAGTATAATAATTAAGTTAATTATACGCTTCATCAGTTGTGAAATTAGAACTATTCAAGATGAATAAATGATCACTTTTTGTTTTGTTTTTATTGTTTTTTCCTCTAAAATGAGTGGTGATGCCTCTTAAGGAATGGACTACAAAAATACGTAATTTCGTTTGCTCTCTTCCGGTTCAGACTTCGAACGTCAATAAAATAAAGACTACAAGAATACGTAGATTCGTTTGCTCGCTTCAAGGTCGAACTGCAAACCTCGATAAATAAATAAATAAAAATTAAAAAAGACAAGAAACATACGGCATCGTTTACTCTCTTCAGCGTCGGCCTACAAACAAAAATAAAATAAAAATAACTTCATACATCGTCATCGTTTGCTCTCTTCCGGTTCGGACTATATAATACGTCACTTCCGGCCTCTCCGCGGCGCCGCGCACCGCAGCGCCCCCTGCGGGCAGACGGCGCTACAGCCACTTTGCATATCCTGTTTCTGTGACTCAGGTTATGAGGCTCCAGGAGGCTCGCAGCTGCGCCGCGGACTCTGCCGGAAAACACTGAAAGAAAAGGTACATTTACACTAATGTCTTGAAATTATCCGACAGGAAAATAAAACAGCAGGTGTTTAATCTCTCCGCCGTGTTTTCAGGGTGTTTCTGTTAGCTAGCGGACAGCTAACAGCTAGCTAACAGCTGCTAGCACCCAGCCTCCTTCACTGACGTGTTCTAGCTGCTTTTCTCTGTAATCGTAATTATTATTAATTTATTAATGGCTTTAATTCATTAACAGTGTGTGTGAGCGTCAGATCGAGCTGTTTCTGTGTGTTTCCGTGTCATCCGGAGCCTTTTCCTGGTGTAACTGAGCTCCTGCTCTGCAGCCAGCTGGTGTTGGATTAGCTTTTAGCTTTTTAACCTTTAGACACCTGATTAATAACTTAAACATCTTAATATTCATTCATTTTAACTCGGCAGGGAGCAGCTGTCAGCTCAGTTTGATTGTCATTTTGTTTCACAGCTGATTTAAACAGGAAATCATTAAAGCAGCTGTTACATTTTCACTTCTGTCAATTAACAAATAACTTAAATAAACATAATAATAATTAATTGTATTCCTATAAAATTATTATATTTTATCATAATAATTCAATCGTGTTTTCCTTGCCTGTCAGTCAAATTATAATGAATATGTTTATTTAGTAAACATTATTTAATTGTATCTGTAATTTGTCACTTTTATCCCTATATTATTTTAATTGTAGTTTTTAGTCTGTTTTTAATTACATTTTATTATTGTCATAATTTTTCCTTGTTTGGTCTTTTTCCTAAGTTGTTGTTTTTCTATGATTTATCTTCTTTATAGCGCTTTATTTATTTTAATTTTTTAATCATATTTTTTGCTAAATCTAAATAATGTATTCATCTTGTAAAATTTTACATTATTTAGTCTGATCTTTAGTTTGATCTTTATAATTTATTTTAATCATTTTTATCTTGTTTTTAGCCTATTATTTAATTTAATTGTATTCTAATCCTATTGTCTGTGTTTTGTCTTGTATCTGATGGTTAATCCTCTCTGTGTTTCTGCTGTTTCCAGAACAGAAACAGGCTGATATCCAGAGATGGACGGGTAGGTGAAGCGTTCATGTTGTTGTTATTATTATTATTATGATTATTATTATTACATGTTGTGTGCGGTGGCGTGCTGCAGGTTTGCGGGGGACATGCTGAGTGGCGGCCGGGCGCTGATGGCGGCTCAGGACAGCTCCGTCATGGCTCGCATGCAGAAGAAGTTCTGGAAGACGAAGCAGGTGCTCATCAAGGCCACGGGCAAGAAGGAGGACGAGTACGTGGTGGCGTCGGACGCAGACCTGGACGCCAAGCTGGAGGTACGACCACGAGACGCACTGAAGCTCTGCACACACCTGCTCTGTGTCCAGGTCCCAGACTGGTTTTAGAGGCCGCTCTGTGTCCAGGTCCCAGACGGGTTTTAGAGGCCGCTCTGTGTCCAGGTCCCAGACGGGTTTTAGAGGCCGCTCTGTGTAGGAACTGTCAGCTTGAGTCATTATTGTTATTTTATTTCACTGATATGATTCTGCGAAGGTGAACTTCATTTTAAAGTCACAGTGTTTTGAATGTATTTGTGCAGCAGACCTCAGATATCTTGAGGAACAGCCTCTGGTGCTGGTTATAAATGTGAGCTGTCGTCACTGTGTGAAGCGACTCTGTGTCCTGCTGTGGTTTCTCAGCAGACCGTCTGTCTGAGTCTCACTGGGACTCTTTGTTCTCCTGAAACCAGATCTCCTGTTTGTGTTTGGTCAGTCAGCGGGACAAAGACTCACAGGGTGTTTCAGCTCTGAAGCTCAAAAGTTTATCCTGATTAAATAAGTCATTTTATTACATCATGTGTCACCATAATTAAACACAGAATCACGATGATTCGGACTGACTGTGTTTACATTCAACATGATGGTTTTACTGACTGTTATTAGACTATTAATAACTTTTACACATTGATAATATGTTACACCGTCAGACAAAACATAGAATAAAAAGATCAATTGTCATCAGAGCTGTATGTTCAACATCAGTCAGACACTGACCATTGAAATCTAAAAATAAAACATGTTGTGTGTTTTCATAATCATACTGCCAATAACAGTCAAACAGAGAGAGAAGAACAGGACGAGGCCGACAGCTTTGAAGCCGTTTATTGACTCTGCAGTTAATCAGTAACTGCTTCGCTTCTCGGCTCCTGGAGGAGAAACGTTTCCACTGGAGCCGCGAACTCTGACCCCGATCCTGATCCTGATCCCGATCCTGATCCTGATCC
>CAFUXE010001628.1:15304-30615 GCA_903364295.1 Serranus cabrilla | reverse complement strand
ACTCACACCTGAGGATGCTAAATGGTGTGAAAATATACAAGAAAATAAAAAAACATATTAATGAGAACAAATTTTAAAAATACGGGGGAAAAAAAGTTGTAATTTTACAAGAAAAAGGGGAAATAAATACCAATTTACCAATTTAAAGAAGAAAAATCACAACTTATGAGAGCAGTCATGATTTTACAAAATAAAAACATTGACAAGAAAAAAGTTAAGAATCGTGAGAAAAAAACACAAACTTAATTGAAAAAGTGACTAATTTGTGTGAAAAAAACTCAAATTTATTTGAAAAAACATATTTCTGAGGACAAATTTGAAAAATATGTGTAAAAAAAATAGATTTACAAGAAAAAATTGCAACCTCTGTTGGTCAGAGGATGTATATGCAGCGGACACACAGGCAGACAGACGGACAGACAGACAGACAGACAGACAGACAGACACCCGTGGGGTGAAGTAACAAAAACATTGACAAGAAAAAAACAAAGAATCGGGTGAAAAAGTTACTAATTTTGTTTGAAAATTTATGTGAAAAAAACATTTAAGTGGCAAAACTAAAGATGTCGGTTTTACAAATACTTGTATGATGTTAAACTGTTTCCCAGATATCTGAAGCAACATTTTAACTCATTGAAATGCAGTATTTTAGTTAACGTCTGTTAACATCATCACCTGCTGCGAGCGGAGGGCCGGTAACATGATGTGAGCCAGCAGAGTCTCCAGGCTGTTCAGCACGCCGCCGTCACTGCAGTCCAACATGCCGAAGTTCACTTCCTGGAAACACAGCAGGACAACCGCCGCCTTAGTAAACACGGCAAAGAACTGAAAAAACTAAAGAGTATTAAAGAAATTCAAACTATCAAGGAAGTCAATGATCAAAGAAGAAGAATCTAAACAAACAAAAAATGTATGAGAAAGAAAAAAATCATGAGAAATTAATATGAAAAGTCACAATTTTACTAGAAAAAAACCATCACAGATGTAAGAGGGAAAAAAAACATATTTATGAGAACAAATTTGAAAAATATGGGGAAATAAGGTAAAGTTGTAATTTTATGAGAAAAAAGGGGAAAAATGCCAATTTACAAGAAGAAAAATCACAAATTTATGAGAGCATTCATGATTTTACAAAAACAAACTAAACAAAAACACCGACAAGAAAAAAGAGTTGGGAGCAAAAAACTCACAAATTTATGTGAAAAAAAACTAAAACAATACGAGAAAAAACTCAAATTTAGGAGAAAAAAAGTTACAAACGTACAAGAAAAAAAACTAAATCATTGACAAGAAAAAAACTAAGAACCAGGAGAAAAAACTCACAAATATAAGAGGAAACGTAATTTATGTGGAAAAAAAAACTAAAAAAATACAAGAAAAAAATAAAAAAATTAGGAGAAAAAAAGAACAAACGGACAATTCAAACACAAGAAACTGATCAGATGAAGGTTAATAGGATCAATCATGCTTTTACATCCAGAAGAATAACAACAGAAATAGATAAAAACATCAAACTTTCTCACACTTTAAATTCTATTCCGGTTTATAAGCCGTGCAAAACATTTAAAATATGTACAAATGTTACTGTTTGTGTATGAAAAGGTTGAGATTTAATAAATGTGTCTGTATTTTGTCCAAATCGTTGCTGTAAAAGCATCCCATTCTGGGGAAGGTTTCCTCGTCTACTGACCTGCTGCACGTTGGCGCTGGTGATGGGCTTGTCTGTGGTTCTCAGGAAGAACAGACACTTTCCCAGCAGAGGCTGGAACCACAAACAGAGGCTGGTCAGTATTCACACACACAAACGGGGAAATGGTTTTACAGTTTGGTGCTTCTTCACCATCACTCTACACTCAGAGACACAAGTTTTGGAGAAAAAAGTCATGATGAGAAAGAACTAAAAGAATTAAGAGAAAGGGCTCACAAATGTCTGTGAAAAAAGTTAATTTTATGGAAAAAAACTCAACCTTATGATAAAAAACTAAAATTTAAGAAAGAAGTAAAAATCTATGAGAAAAAAACAAATACATTTCTGAGAAAAATGTCACAATTTCATGAGAAAAAAATTAACATTTTATGAGAAAAGTTATAATTTTATGTGAAACAATTCATAAATGTGAAAAAGTCACAATTTTACAAGAAAAAAAACAAAAACATGAACAAAAAAACCCCACAAATTTAAGAGAAAAATCCTAAAAAGATTACGAGAAAATAAAATACATATTTAAGGGAAAAATCCTAAAAAGATTACGAGAAAAATAATACAAATTTATGTGAAAAAAAGTTAAGAGAAAGACAAGAAAAACAAAACAAAAACATTTACAAAATAACTCACACATTCATGAGTGAAAACCCAAAAATCTATGAGAAAAAAATCCCAATTATCAAGTTTGTTTACATGAAGCTCGGAGGGAAGAAACGCATGTAGAGACATTTTAAACCCAACAACATTGGCACTAATGTGGTGAACAGAGGAAGGAAAACACTCATTTAAACAGCAACAAGAGCGACTCTGTCACCTCGATAACCAGCAAACAAGCAGCACAAAAGATTTTCCTCCATAGCAACGAAACTCTCAGGCAGAGCAGCGATTGTCTCGTTGTTTTACAGTGAAACGAAATATCAAACTGCAGCTTTCAGGTGATTAACCAGCCGACAGAACGAGTGACGATCATTTTAAAACAGAATGCATAATATCAATAAAAATATCAAATTAATTCAAATGAATTCATTAAAGGACAGAAAACATGTAGGTGCTATAGGAAGATTTATTATAGTAAAAAAAGTGAAATAACTACAATGTCTACATTGTCAGCATTACTTTTTTATATGATAAAAATGATAAAAAACGAATAAGAATAAATAAATAAAAATGAAAGGAAAGAAGATATATTACAGGAAAAGAGCTTTCAGAGAGCCGGTGTCTCGGCGTTACCTCGGAGCTGCCTGTGGTGAGGAACAGCTTCCTCTGAGCGTCCACAGAGGACGAAGGGCTGGAGGACACGTCCTGGGAAGACAGACAGACAGACAGACAGACAGACAGGAGGAGAGACACCAGACATGAGTTTCGCTGAGAGAAGCAGAAAAAGTCACAGGAATGAAATAAATCTTCACCTGCTGATAGAAGAAGATCAGCTTCTTGGATCCATTCGCAGCAAAGAAATCATCGATCAGCCCGAACTGCAAGAATCAGAGCGGAGTTACCCGGAGACTGAGCACAGACACCAGGGGAGAGGTGTGCACTTTCAGACCTGTGATGTCACCTTTTCGTCAGAGATGACGGCGTCCTCCACCTCCGGCTCGCCCAGCGTCCCCGCGTCCACCAGCCGGCCCATCACGTACTTGTGTCGGGCGTCCAGCGCCGCCCGCCTCTCCTCCTTCACGGCCCTCGCCTGCTTCGCCATCTCTCTCCTCGCCTCGTTGGACAGCGGCACCGCCCTCTTCCCCGACACCTGGAGGGAAGCCAGCTGCAGCATCAGTCCGTCAACAGGAAGTAAACGAATGTCTGTCAGCCTCTCAAACAGCAGCGTGCTCAGGGGCCAAAAGGAAGAAAGAAGACATCAGCACGTTCTCGCCACTGAAGAGGGCAGTTTACGTACGTTTTTCAACAAGTGGGCCGCGAGGGGGCCGTCTGCTAACGGGTAAAAAAAACTAAAACTGAATAAACAATTTTACTAAAGGGGACAAAAGTTAAAGGGGAAATAAAAACCTTAACAAGGAAAAAAAATGAGGAGAAAAAAGTTAAAAGAAAAAGTTAAAAAACCTTTAACAACCGTTTTCTTTTTTACTTTAACATCGCGTCAGTAATATTACATATTTCATTAGAGTTTAGCAAAAAACATTTTAAAAACACAACTATAATTTTAGTCTATAATTATCAAACACAAGTTACTTCTTAAAATGTGTCGGCAAAAAATAAATATGCAACAAGTTTTCTTTTTTAATAATCCCGTTAATCTCTCAGACGTTTCCTTCTCTGATCATGTGTTTGGTAAAAGTGTCGCTGTGTTTGGCCTTTAAAGACGTTTATAGATTACAGATTTTAAAAATACGTTCTGTGATGATCCCATAATTCAGCTCACGTGTTTCTAACTCAACACTTTACAGACTTCAGACCTTCAGACCCTGAAAGGCTTTGAGCTGCTTCACTGCACCACATGTTTAAAGATGTTTTCACCGTCTGCTGACTCACCGAGGCGCCGGCGGTCGGGGACGCCGCCGCGGCCGGAGAGGTCACGTGATTCAGCGCTCTCAGGTTCTGGCCTCCGATTCGTCGATGGCCTCCGCCAGCCGCCTCTGAGGACAAACAAATAACAACAAAAACACCAGAAATGTCGCTCAGTGGCTCCATTCTGCTGCTCAACACGTTTATTACACCGACTGCCATAAAAACCAGAAACACAGATAAAACTAAAACTTTCATTATGAAATCACCTTTTTATAGCCACATGTGAGCCGAAGGATTCAACATTCAACCACTGAAAGTCACCGTAAATAACTATGATCTGACTTAATAATGAGCTTTACTATTTGTACAGTTTCTTTTGTAAAACAGTACATTTGTAATAATTATATAATAATAATAATAATAATTCAGCATTAAAATATCATTTTGTTTAAAACCATGACAGAAACAGAAACAGAAACATAAAACATGATTTGGGTAATTACCATAAAAGTCTGAAAAAACAGTAAACTAACAGAAGTTATTGTAAATATATTTTCTTACAAATTCAGACGTTTAAAATATATGTAGAATAACTAAAGTTTAAATTTTTTTTTCTTGAATCTGATGGCAAGTTTTGGGCGATTTTTGCCGCCAGAATTTTCTTTTTTTATTCAGTTTGAATTTGACTTATTAAGTAATTTTGTGTCTTTTCTGGTCATTTACTGTGTTTTTTGGGGTAATTTTGTGTGTTTTCTTGTAATTGCATGTAATTTTGTGTCCTTTGTGATGGTTTTTATTTTGGGTTTCTTTTGTTATTTGTGTCTTTTATTTGGTAATTTTACATGACAATGAGTACAATAAACTGAAACTTGTGGGCACTTGGAAATAAAATTCAATTTTATTCACATTTTTTAAAAACAATTTATCAGAGAAATTCAACTTTTTTCTGTCGTTCTAACTGTTTTTCTGTCTGATTGTTCCTGATTGTGCTGATTCCTCAGAGCTGCAGAGATTTATACACATTTTATATGTTGCAGAGAAACAAAAGGACTCAGAGGATCGTTGGGGTTCGGAGGGTTAAAGCTCTTTTCCACAATAGTATCAGTTTGTGTGTGTGTGTGTGTTTTCTGTACCTCTGCGGAGGTGGAGCAGAGGAGGGCGGGGTTTGGTCATGGCTCCTCCTCCTCCCTCAGGACCGTCCGGGGCTCCCTGCCCTCCGGTCTGGAGCTCTGTGTCGGGGGAAGGAGCTTCAGAGCTGCCGACAGGTGAAGCCTCCACTGGAGCGTCTGGATCTGCCATCTGAGAGTCAGGACTCATTCAGTCACAGATATTCTCCCGTTACAGTATCTGGAGACGTTTATTTGGCATTAGGGTTCTAAAATTTGAGTCCCAGCTGAATCTGGAAAGAAAGTTGGGGGATTTTCTGTTCTATGAACGGTGCCTGCAGAAGTTTTCTGCCTGAAACTAACCAGAAAGAAACAATCCTGATCAACTATTTGTTTAAAATGACCAATAAAGGTCATCAGAACATTCAAAAACAAATATATTCACATTTAGTTGCTTCCCTGTGGAGGACAAAGCTGCAGCATTTTAAAAAGATTTGTTAATAACATTGAAATAAAAATGTATATGAATTCACAAAAATACAATTTAAAACAACTTTGGACTTCCAGCAAGGAAACACAAATACAAATGAATTATTTAGATAAAATGACTAAGATCAGAATAAAACCATACAGTAAATACCATTAAAGCTTGGTGTCGGGTTCCAGTCCAGCTCAGATCTCTTTCCTTTTCCCTGCAGGTCCTTTCACTTCCAAAAAAAATGCCAAAAAAATAACTTAAAATCTTCTGTTAATGTTCCCGTTGACCAGCCTGGACTGCCCTTGTGCCCTTGAGCCATAGAGTGACAGAGCTGCAGTGAAATCAGGGTGAAAGAATCAAAACCGGTTCTGCTGAGGTAAAGTTTGGCTGTTGCCGGGTAACTCTGGCAGCGAGGCGTGTGTGTGTGTGTGTGTGTGACTCGGCAACTAAACACAAAACAAAGCTGGAGTGACAGTTTGTGCTGAACAAAGCAGATTGTTTAACTTTAATTCCATTTATTCAGCTTTTGTTGAAATCCACACAAATAAAAAATACATTACTATATTAGAGTGTAAAGCTGTGTACACTGTAAAAATATACAGAGATATTTCACAAATTAACTATTATTTTACAGGATTTGTCTTGGTTTTTTTTGCTATAAAAATAAGTAAATTACTTTAATTACAAATATTAACCATAAAATGGAAGTTGAAATCTGAAAATTTAACGGGACATTTTTTTCCCCAGAATTATTCAATTGCTTGAATTCTATTTAAAAATATGCATAATATTGCTGAATTAAAAAATACGGCATTTTCTTTGAGAATTCTTTTAACATAATGTAAAACATTTTTTATTCTTGGTCTGGAAGCTAAACACCATCATATCAAAGTAAAATAAAAGACTAGTTAGATAATTACTGTATATTATCTGTGATTTGAAAGATTTATGATTGAACTGTACAGCTGACATATCAGACATGAAGATAAAAAATATCATGTACTAAATCCACTTTACTGCCATTTTCCTTCCATCTGCCGGATGCTCCAGGCTTCAGCCCACCTGAGGTCCCCGACCTGCTGCACCTGAACCCACCACAGCGTCACAGCTTCTGCTGCAGGAGGGACGCTTCATGCCAGATCCAGGAGGTAGTGTCACGTCTCGTTAAACAGAACCCAGAGGGGGGGCAAAGTGTCTTTTAGGTCGATTTATTTACTCCAAAAAACTCACAGAAAGGGAAGGTTAGAGGAGGGCGAGGAGCCGGCTGGCAGCAGGTGAGGCGGAGCAGGGTGGAGAGCTGCTGGTTTCTGAGTCCGCAGGGAGAAACTGGGAACAGGAGAACGAATATAGGATGAGTACGGGGCGGAAAAACATGAAGGAATATGACGAAGAAAATAGTTCACACCTGGAGAAACTGAGACTGAGGTACTGTACCACATGGGTCGGTGACTCGTGGAGGGACCAGGCTTCTTATACTGCAGGTACTGGACTGCTGTGGTTCAGAAGGAGCTGAGCCTGAAGGTGAAGCTCTTGAACTACCATCAATCTACATTCAGACACAAATATTCACACTGGGTGAATCCAGCAGCTGGTGAAACACTGCAGTCTGGTTCTGTCGAAAAAAGATACGCTGAAAATCAGGAAAGGGGATTTAACAGAGGGCTTTATTTATCAGCAGGAATGCAGCAAATACAGGATTCTTGTATGAAAAAACAGCAGTGTTAAGAAATCTATGGTCAACATTCCTTCTGTACATGCATCTGGTGATATTTGGAACCATGAAATAATTAGCTGCAATGCAGAATTATTCCACATGATGGAGCTACAACACAAAGCTACAGTAGATCCTGTGATGTTCACACCAGGGGGAGGGTTTTACTTCAACCTGATGACAGAAGAAGACAGACAACAGTGATCATCAATCAGTGTTTTCAGAGACTGTCAGAGACTCCATCAGCTGTTGGTTTTACAGGAAATACTGGATCTTTCTCTGATACCAACTGTGTTCAGTACAAAACTGCTGAAACCCTCTACTGACCTCAGAGTCTCCAGTCTGCAGTTTGGACTCTCCAGAAGATCACTCAGCAGCTTCACTCCTGAATCCTGCAGCTTGTTTCCTCTCAGCCTCAGCTCTCTCAGATGGGAGGGGTTGGACTTCAGAGCTGAGGCCAGAGAAGAACAGCTGATCTCTGTCAACTTGCACCAACTCAATCTGAAAAAAAGTTAAACTTATGAAACTTAAGTGGCTTGTACAAGTGATGTAACGGAACTGATTGACCAATTTTGAATTTTGGTGGTTTACAAGCAGTCCAGACCAGCTGTACAAGACATTTGCCATTTTTCTCTAATTGACTGCATATTTAATTACTCTGAATTGAGTTTGAGTTTGAAAATCTGATGTTGCCAGGGGAATGTTAAGAAATGAATAATTATCTATTATATATTTTTTCTATTTTATGTTCCTGCTAGAAATCATTTAGTGTTAAATTATTTGTTCAGAGCTGTAGAAGATTAAATAAAATTCCAAACACCTAAACCAGTTTCCCATTAATAACCTGGACTGTGTCCTTAGGCTCATGTGCTGCACTAACGTCACGTTCCAAGCTACTGAAAGTATATCTGCATTATTTATAATATATAGATAGTTTGCATTGTGTTGCCTCAGCAGAGTGTCTGTCACCCTGTCAGTCAGTAGAGGCCCCCGGCCCCATCTTCCTCCTCCTCCTCCAAGACATGTGCGCACATTCACACACACACTGAATTTACAGAGTTGCATCTACACCAAGGACGAAGAGCATGCAGACCAGCTTCCCAGAGACGGTTTCTGACAGTTTGTGCAGAAATGATTTGGTTATGCAAACCAATAGTTTCAGTACTGTCCGGGTGGCTGGTCTCAGACGATCTTGGAGGTGAACATGCTGGATGTGGAGGTCCTGGGCTGGTGAGGTTACACGTGGTCTGCAGTTGTGAGGCCGGTAGGATGTACGTGCAAATTCTCTGAAACGCCTTTGGAGATGGCTTATGGTGGAGAAATGGACATTCATGGGCAACAGCTCTGGTGGACATTCCTGCAGTCAGCATGCCAATTGCACGCTGCCTCAAAACTTACGACATAATGGGCATTGTGCTGTGTGATAAAACTGCACATTTTAGAGTGTCCTTTTATTATAGCCAGCCTAAGGCACACTTGTGAGGGGGGATGGATTATCTCAGCAAAGAAGTGCTCACTATCACAGATTTAGACAGATTTGTGAACAATATTTGAGAGAAATTGTTATCTTGAGTATATAGAAAAGTTTTAATGAAAAATGGGAGCAAAAAAAAGTGTTGTGTTTATATTTTTGTTCAGTGTATATTTATCACTTTGCAGTGGACCAGCCAAAAATGGTGTCTGACCTCAGAGTCTCCAGTCTGCAGTTTGGACTCTCCAGTCCAGCACAAAGACGCTTCACTCCTGAATCCTGCAGCTCGTTGTCACTCAGCTGCAGCTCTCTCAGATGGGAGGGGTTGGACTTCAGAGCTGAGGCCAGAGAAGAACAGCTGATCTCTGACAAACTGCACCAACTCAATCTGAATAAAGAATAAATGATGAGACTTTAGAAGACAAATATAACAAGAACAACCTAAATTAAAAATTTAAAAACTTGTCATGTATATTCCAATATCATATTTAATAATCTTTTTAAACAAACAAATATGACTAACAAATGATGCGCTGCAGGGCACTATTCCCCAGCTGTTATAACTGGTAATCTATGTTTTACACTCAATATAAGTCTCTGGCAGTGCAGTATCTGGTCCTGAAGAAACACATAATGTACGTATATGGGAAATAAAGATAAATGGCATACTAAAATTAGTATAACTTCTGTGTCACTGCTGTGTTATATTAATAATACATACACTGCAGAATAATTCACAGCTTGTAATATCAACTTTCCCTGAACTGGAGAATCAGTATTTCTACTTAAATATTGGACTTAAAAATAATCAACCGATTAATCGATTATTAAAATAATCATTAGTTGCAGCCCTAATCTACGTAGTCGATAGCATCGACAATGTCGACGCATCGCCCCACCCCCAGAAATGATCCAGTGTTGTATTTTTCTTTTTTGTTTAATATTATCAGCCTTATGTCTGCAGTTTAGTGTCAACACAACTTTACATCATATTCAAATCAGCACAGAAGGAAAAATAGTGTCTGACCTCAGAGTCTCCAGTCTGCAGTTTGGACTCTGCAGAAAATCACTCAGCAGCTTCACTCCTGAATCCTGCACATAGTTTCCACTCATCTCCAGCTCTCTCAGATGGGGGGGGTTGGACTTCAGAGCTGAGACCAGAGAAGAACAGCTGATCTCTGACAACCTGCAGCTCCTCAATCTAAATAAAGAATAAATGATGAGACTTTAGAATTCATTCAGTGTTTAATAATGTGTTCAGAGCTGAAGAAGCTTCAAAATGAACATCTTTAGAAAACTCCAAACAGCTGAGGTCAACATGATGCAGATTAAAAACTGTAACATACAAAAGATGAAAAAGAGCTTCATTTAATATTAATGACAACATGCTGCTACTTTAATAAAGATGTAGAGACTTCACCTCTTAAACTCTGCAGCTCCACCAGTGGCTCCATATATACAAAATCATGTTGTGTAGCAAAACACAAATAAAATAAAGCAAATATGTAATTAAGCTTTGAATCAAGACCCCAAAGTTCCTAATGATGTTGAAGTGGAAGAAATTGCAAAGAAGAGGCGTGGTTTTCCTTAAAAGTTTAGTGTCACCACAACTTTACATCATATTCATCTCAGCACAGAAGGAAAAATAGTGTCTGACCTCAGAGTCTCCAGTCTGCAGTTTGGACTCCCCAGAAAATCACACAGCAGCTTCACTCCTGAATCCTGCAGCTGGTTCTCACTCAGCTCCAGCTCTCTCAGATGGGAGGGGTTGGACTTCAGAGCTGAGGCCAGAGAAGAACAGCTGATCTCTGACAACCTGCAGTTACTCAATCTGAATAAAGAATAAATGATGAGACAAAGTTCCTGATCATCATAATGGGGCATTACAGTGTCATAACCAGGATGAGTCTGATCTTCAGTAATATCAGTGTTTCCCCTACCGTTATATTAGGGGAGCGCCCCACCCCTCCTTCAGGGTCACGTTAATTTGATTAAATTGTATTTTCTATATAGCCCCACATCACAACAGAAGTCATTTAAGCTTCCCTGGCCTATAGAACAGGTCTACCTTCCTTGAAACTAAACAGCCTTAAGTTTTTTAAGTTATTTACAGGACGGCATGTCCTTTCTGTCTCTCCATGGTTGCGCGTCTACAACTCTCCTCTGCTCTCTGTGTCGCGGAGTTCCGCTCCAATGCGAAAAAATAGACAGGTGTGACCCCCAAGTTGGGGACAGAGAGCGCACGTCGGAAAATACGTTGCATCTGAACAAATATGTATGGCTGCAGATAGATGTAATGCTCTCTCATTAACTAAAAAAAGTAGGGCTGCATGTCAAAATAAGAGAAAATAAATAAAATGTGAAAACTGCATGTTCAAATACAGTGCTTAACTTCAGAAAAATAAAGGGAGCAAAAGCTTGAAGTTCACACGTTCAAGTTTCACATCTTGACTCAACAGTCTCAATCAATTTTACAGACAATAACTCTGACATCTTAAGAATGAACAGTTTTAGAAACTTTCTTCCCCTCTTATATCCCACTCTCCCACTTTTTTGCTCAGTTAAAGAACTGAGCTCTCGCTTGTCCTGCCAGGATTTTGCATCTGAGCTTGAATGGAGAGAGGGCCACGTGTGAGATGAGGGGCAAGGAGATCCCCCGCGTAAAACTGAAGTAAAACTGATGTCTGACCTCAGAGTCTCCAGGCTGCAGTTTGGACTCTCCAGAAGATCACACAGCGGCTTCACTCCTGAATCCTGCAGGTTGTTTCCTCTCAGCTCCAGATCTCTCAGATGGGAGGGGTTGGACTTCAGAGCTGAGGCCAGAGAAGAACAGCTGATCTCTGACAAACTGCACCAACTCAATCTAAATAAGGATTAGACATATTTCAACATGAATACAAATTATCACTTTTGGGCCATAACATTCATAACAATCAGTACTGTGTCTTTCAATCAATACATGTCTCATTTAAAAATTTGCCATAAATAAAACATGTGTTCAGACCAGATCCTGTTAAAAACATTCAAATCTTTACTGCGAAACTGTGAAGCCTTGATTGACTCAGCTGTACCAACAGTCACATGATAAAACTTCTGTGAAATTTGGACAGAACTGCAGGTTATTTACACAGAACAAAGACGAGAGGACTAGATAGGCTGGTAGGAGAGCTTGTAAAAATGCAAGTAGTTCAAAACATAAAGCATATGGAGCACTCTAAGCTTTCCAGGATTGGCAGCACTTGTGGGTACTAAAAAATTATGTTGGCTACATTTTTTCCAATCAAACCAAATGTTGTTATATTCAAATATAGCAAAAAATCTGTAAGCATCTAAATGAGCAGAATATCAATATTTGTAACACAAAGAAATTTCACCAAAACAACTCAAACTACCATCAACAAGGCAATCAGAGATGGCAGACTTCACCCCACAGCACCCTCTGTTGGCCAGCGGATGTATATGCAGGGAACAGACAGACAGACAGACAGACAGACACCGCCGCCCAAAACAATACTTCACTCCGTGGGAGTGAAGTAAAAATCCACTTCTGAAAGGTATGCAGTGGATATTGAAGCTGTGACAACGCTTTGACTGGACCTAAGCACCTCTGGATCCTGTGTAGATTTGGTGTTACGGATTCAAACTGGGCAAAGATTTAAGGTCTACAATATGAAGTCAGTGAGTAAATGAACTGACCTCAGAGCCTCCAGACTACAATGTGGACTCTTCAGTCCAGTAGACAGAAGCTTCACTCCTGAATCCTGCAGCTTGTTTTCACTCAGCTCCAGCTCTCTCAGATGGGAGGGGTTGGACTGGAGAACTGAGGCCACGACTTCACAGTGAGTCTCAGACAGGTGGCATCCAGAAAGTCTGTACAGATGAAATATACAATTTAATATTATGAATATATTAAGTTTCCACTATTCATGCATTTTCATCTGTGATTCTTTACAAACTTTCAAGAGACTGTGCCTAATTTAAGTGAGCCCTCCAGAGGGCAGAGGGCAAAAACAAGGGCTGAGAGTAAAGGGTAATAATGGTGTGCTGCTGAAAGCCAGAGCATTTCCACTGTGACCTTGATGAACTATAACTAAACTCTAAAAGTATTTTGGTTGAGATTTTGTCCATGTCCATTTCATGCCTTAAAAAAAATCCTGAATATTCATAGTGCATTGGTGAAGTAGACACACCGTATGACTGCACACTGTCTTCATTTGTGCAATAAAGACACCAGTGTTTCCCATTGAGGGGAAATGAGGGGTTCAAAGGACTTCTTAGAGTAGTTGATCCATGTTACGAGTTAGTCCCTAGACTGATAAGCTAGCTGTTATGTAGCAAGTGTGCATGTTACTTTAAAAGTTGTTTTTCATTTTGAGTTAAGCAATAGAAAAAGACTGTGACTAAAAGAACTTTAAGTTATGCATGTCAACATTTTTGTATGATGTTAATTGTACTTGACACAAGTTTGCTAAATTGCTTACCTAAATTAAAAAGAGTTCCGCTTAGGGCTATGATTTTAAACAGGTAAATTGGTTTGTTTTACTGGTAAATAACTTGCAAAATAGTCTGAATAATCTAAATGAAAGAATCGGGATAAAATAAAAAAAATAAATAAAAAATGTTGATATGGAATGGTTTCCGTATCGCCCACCCATACTTAGACATGCACTGAATTTACCGAGCTGCATCGACACCAACCATCCACAACAAGCTTAGGTGAGTACAGTGCAAGCTTTCTGTGAGCGCTGACTGTTCACTCACGTGCAGCCTGCTACTGTTGTAGGCTATATTATTTTAGATTCTAATAAAATAGTTTTAAGTTGCAATCTTTTGTTTTACAGTCTATGGTTGCGATTCACTGTGGCATGTGCATATTCCACCCCACTTCTGCACTTCAAAACAATGCCAGCATGATGGAGAAACATGCCTTTCTGTCTATATCAGATCTCTGCATGTTAGTGTGTATGTGTGTGTGTGTGTGTGTGCGCCAAACTTAACATGAGCAACCTGTACAGGCCAGTCAATTAAAGATGTTTTCATCCAAAACACTGTACATTGTTAGCATTTATTAATAACCGCATTAATTACTTCTTGTCGCTAAATATATGTGGCTTTCAAAATAAGAGCACATGGTTGTGTGAACAGAATCCAAGAAGACTTAATTAAAATACAGAAGAACCCTTATTCTCCTTGGCAATAATTCCCTACATGTTTGTGTGTGGAGTGAGTGGATGAGCAAGAGAGCAAGCAGGTGATTCTGGTGACAGTAAATGCAGCAGGGGGCTCTCTATGTCCAACCGTGGTTTTGCTCCCGGCTGAGAGAACTGGGTGTGATGGTTATGTTTTAAATGTACTTTCAGGTTTGTTGCACTGCCAATTTGCATTGCCACTGTTCTCATACTGGCTGGTTGACGTTACATGCTCATTTGGCTGAAATCCGAATTTTTCCCAGACTACACCAGCTCTGGAACCAATTCCATTTATTCCACCAAACTTTCTGGAATTGCGCATCCATCGGGAAACTTAACTTTGAGTAACACACTCACTATGCTTCTGCTGGCTAGCTGACTGACATGAGGGAAGAAGTAGTTTGATTGACAATATATAGAGGACAAAACTACTATCGTGTCAATTTTCTATATTGAATGCTAAGTCGTTATAGTAATTATTGTGACAGGCCTATAAGAACTCTTAAGTCAAAGTCAAAAAATACTTGAAAGTTACACTGATGTATGTAGTACACTGATCGTATGTCTATGTCTTCTGTACTTACAGAGCCTTCCTGCAGTTCCTCACAGCTGGAATCAGTCTACGTCGTCCCTCCAATGATGTGCTGTACTTCTGCAGGTCCAACTCATCCAGAACCTCCTCTGACATCTGCAGCATGTAGGCCAGAGCTGAGCACTGGATCTCTGAGAGTTCCTTCCCTGATCTGTTCTCTGACTTCAGGAACTCTTGGATCTCCTGATGAACTGAGAGGTCGTTTATCTCCATCAGACAGTGAAAGATGTTGATGCTTCTGTCAGGAGAGATCTGATCAGTTTTCATCTCCTTCAGGTTGTTGATGGCTCTCTGGATGACTTCTGGACTGTTGTCTGTCTGACCCAGCAGGTCTCCTAACAGACTTTGGTTGGACTGCAGAGAGAGGCCATGAAGGAAGCGGACAAACAGGTCCAGGTGGCCATTTTCACTTTCAAGGGATTTCTTCATGGCTCTCCTCAGGAAGTCATCCAGAGATGACCCCCAGTCTGTCCCCAGGAAGTCCTTCAGTACCTTTGTGTTCCTGTTGGTGTAACAGTGGAACATGTAGACAGCAGCCAGAAACTCCTGAACGCTCAGATGAACGAAGCAGTAGACTGTTTTCTGGAAGATCACAC
>CAFUXE010001628.1:0-14346 GCA_903364295.1 Serranus cabrilla | reverse complement strand
ATGTTGGGTATTAACCTCTTCACTCTGTCCCTCTGTGATGTAGAGCTCAGTGTAGATCCTGTTGAGGAGGGTTCCACTTCCTGTTCCATCACTTCCTTCAGTCACATGTTCACATCTCCTCCTCAGACTGATTTTATGTTCATCTAAAACCTCCTGCAGACCACCTAAAAGAAGAACATGTGACAAAACAGAGAAAAAATGGCAATGCTGATTTTCATGATCAATATCAAACTACTCCTCTAGACAGGTGGACAGTCTTACCTTTTTCACTGCTGTTCTGACTGTGTGTCTGCAGTTCAGGTCTCGTTTTGGAGCTTTCTTCACAATGGGGACAGGAGGAGTCTCCTGATGAAGCAGACTGGTCCCAGTATGAGCTGATGCACGGTCTGCAGAACCAGTGTCCACAGCTGGTAGAGACCGGATCCTTCAGGACGTCCTGACACAAAGCACAGCAGGACGGCTGCTCCTCCTCAGAAATATAATTCTGCCTCTTCTCTCTGTGAAGACATTTCATTATTAATAAAATAATATGTTGATTGTTATTGAAATATATCAAGATTTGAACAAAACTGTCTTTAAAATGAGAGGGTCCCAGATAACAGTAAAAATGCAGTTTCTTCTGACTGAATTCAGCATTCAGTCTGTAATTGATATCATTCATTTTTGCACCTTGGACTGATTTAACTATATTTGCCAACCTCTTAAAGTGGTTGCTTAATTTCTTTTGTTCTCCATCAAAGAAGACAGCCACCAAACTCAGTTCCCAAAGGTTCCTTCACAGCTTCACACCTGCATGTGAAGATCTCAGCCCCAATCTTTATTGGCACAACAGGGGTCTCCGGGTAAAAAAGGTTACCATTAAGTTAAGACTCTCTTCCTCTACGAGAACTTCGCAAATCAGGGCTTGTAGCCACACAGGCTCACCTTTCCCCATCTGTGGACCTCTCTACTACCTGGACTGCTCTCATGATTGATATGCACATCGTCTATTCAGTTAATAACCACAACGGAGCCTGCATTGCCATTTTTGATTAGATAACAGAGTTAACTGTAGCAACAAGTGAGCCCCCAGAGACAACGAAACAAGGTCTGTCAGGTAACATAAAAGGCAACAGGGGCCACAGTGGTCAACAGCAACCAGTCTGCAACTAAGGCAGTGAAGGACTGGATCCAACAAGGAATCATCTGTCCTGCCTTTCCCTGCTGTCCCCAAATGATTGCTTGACTTTGCTTTTCCTACGAACAAATTCTTTTTGGAATACACATAGACAGACAGCCGGATACTACAGACTCTGCTCCATTCTCCTCTTCCTCCAATATATACACATGCTTTCCATTTAATGTTGTACATGATTAATGCCAACCTCTTGTATGCAAAGAACCCAGAATTCCTTCAACTTTGAACCGTTAGAACCACATAAGTGGCACTCCAGTTTGAGGCATATAAACCCCAACAGATTTTGGTGCCCTATTAGAGTTATGGTAATGCCCAACACTGCTTAACATCCACTTTGGCCAGCTAAGACCGAGTTGGTCAGGTATGAACTGAGGTGGTAAAAAGTGTTCCAAATATTTTTCATGACCAGACACTTTAAGACATATATAGTTTTTGTCTGACAATAACTTCGTCATCAGTACTGCCCTTAAAGGTTCTTTCTAACCTTCAGAAAAATAGACTGTATAAAGAATGGATGACGCATGTTCGCTTCCTCCCTTACATGACTTTTCTTTATTTTTAATGTTAAAATGCTGTTTCAATATTACAACAACACGAAATTAACAGAAAAATTGCCATAGGCAGAGGTAAATGAAAAATGAGTTGTCTTACTTTGTGTCTGAGGGTCCAGGTTCATTACTGAAGTTCGGAGGAAGTCCTTTGGACCGGTCACTCTTAGCAGACAGACAGCCAGAAACTACAGACTCTGCTCTCTGTCTGTTGTACTGAATTCTGCAATCGCCAAAGTGTTTTTAGTCATATCAAACAAATCGTTCATCAATTCTATTTGGTAGCACAATTTGAGAGGTTCTCAATATACAAACTACTGCTACTATGATTTATTAGGATGGTTAAACATTTGTAGCTGTCCTCTACGACTGGATTGCAGCTTTTCTGGGTGTTTTACTTTCACAGATACAAAGGAAGCTTTGTTAAGTGACAATTTGCTACATTGTGGTTAAATACACCTTTGTAGAAACATCGATATACTAACAGAAAATTAATCGAAATGTAAGCACAAGTAAATGAAAAGGAGTTCTGTTACACTGTGTCTGAGGGTTCAGGTTCATTACTGAAGGTCAGAGGTTCTCCTTTGGACTGGTCACTCTTCATAGACAGACAGCCAGAAACTACAGACTCTGCTCCGTCCTCCTCTTCCTCCACACAGACACTCATCCTCTGATCTGAAGTCAGTCTGGGAGGTCAAACAGCAACACTGACTGTGAGCTCACAGCACAAGAATCAAGACAAACAAGTATGTTCAAAGATCACACGCAACACTGAGCGAACAGGAATACACACACACACACACACACACACACAGTATACAGCACATTAAAACCAGCCAGCAAAAATGTTTTCTTTGTATCCGTGGTTGTGTTCTTGGGTTACAGCTTTATTGCGTATTATTTAGCCAATCACAACTTCCACAAATGCATCAAACTGCTCATTGCGAGATTGACCATAAAATAATAAAAAAGAAATTGATTAACACTCACCCTGTCACAGCCTTCAGTTTTCCTCCTTCTGCTCAGTCAACTCAAAGTAGGGACTGAACATGCTCTGTGTCACGGTACACTCCCTGTTGTCATGCATCTGAGAACTGATCTCTTTCAGGAAATCAGGTTGGGTTTGTCTGAAAGTGTGTGTGTGTGTGTGTGTGTGTGTGTGTGTTTTGTGTGTACTCACACAAATCTGAATGTTCGAAGCATCTCCTCTGGCTTGAACAGGTTCAGGTGAAAACTAAAAACGGTTTTAGTCAAAATGTTGGAGGATTAGCTTCATGCTGAACATATTTACAGAAATGTAAAAATGTTAATGTTTTCTTAAGTTGAGCACGACCTCGTTCATTTTCAACTGGACCTGGAGCTTTCTGTGTGACAGGAGAAACCCTAAGCAACCCTAAACTGCAGCTAGCTGAAAGATATGGTTAGAAGCTAGCCAAACTTAGTAATATTAAAGTGAACTTACCTGACAGCTACCATAAACAGTGTCAGTCACTGCCAGTTAATAGCTAACAAGTAGCACAAACAATTAAAAGATGCAAACAATACTCATTCTGATAAACTACTACTCATCAGTTTTGATTTTTACATCAGTCAGAAGGATCAAACATGTTTATGACTGAAAATCTCTGATGTTTCCTTTGACAGTGAAATAAACCCAAAGCTGAAACCCCCGCCACCCACACTCCTGCAGAGATGAAGCTTCCAGTCAGTTTTCCGAGTTTAGTTTTACATTTTATGTGAGAAGCAATGTTAAACAACATACTGTAAAAGCATAGTTAGCTGGCTGCTAACAAAGCTACCTGAAGCTAGCTGTGTAGGTGATGTGCAGGGGTCTGCTGTTATTCAGCTGAAGAAACATCCAAGACAAAGTCCTCTCCAAATTTCTGTGCTTAAGTGGTGACCTAATAAAGTGACCACTGAGTGTACAGATTGGCCTTCTGATGTGTTCTTGAAGGAGGCAGGAGAGAAAATGATTTACCTTCCTGCAGATGTTTGCAGGTGCACCAGTCTGAGAAGTCTGCTGTGAAGACCATGAAGCTGGCCTTACATTCTGCCCTGAGACACAAAAGATACATGATTATCTTTGTGATGAGACAAAATACAATGTCTGCCCGTTCTGGGCAGGAAAAGGCTGACTTTGGCTCTAAAATGTTTATGAAGCTGTGGTGAAAACAAGACTGCATCAAACTGGTCGAGGTCTGAACCAGACTGCAGTTCCCTCCTTCACCAGCAGATGTCCCCAAACAGCAGCTAACAGCAGAGGGACGTGTTCCTGTTGACAAACTGTAGGTCAGTGAGGAGTCAGTAAATAAAGTGACTCTCAACATTCATTCATTAAGTCATTATCCGTAACTGCTGATCCTATCTAGGGTCGTGGGGTGGGAAAAATCTTTATTTTTGCAACTGACTGAATATTTTGTCATCCAGATGTTCAGAAGTGTGTTTGTGGGGTCTGGAAATATCTTCAGAACAGCTGTAAGTGTGACTCAAGGACGTTTTGGGTTTTTCAAAGATCAGAGAATTGGCTGCTAAGCTCTGTGACTTGAATCTAAAGGTGAGACTCAGTAGACCTGCCCCTGCACTTACTACAACATGTCTGTTAACATGTAGGTTTCTCTCCCCTGCTTAAAGATTTGCGAATGATAATTATAATGTATTGTATCATATCATGCGGGATGCATCTAACATCAGTTGTTAAATACTAAGTTTAGAAAACGATTTACAAAAAATAACTGACAGAAAATTCTAGAACAGGGACTAAGGTTTGCTTAGAAAGCTGTTGGGACTGTAACCATTACTGTAAAACAAAAATCAATCAAAGCCTGCGTTGAAGCTAGTCGAATATATGGTATTAGTTGAGTTAACTGAAGCTTAAATGTGTCAATATTAGAGCCAACTGACAGAAAAAGTGTCTAAAGGAAAAATAAACACCAACTCCAAAGTGACCGTTAACCGTTAACACTAACGTCAGTGTATGGACATACAAAATAAAAGCCAGTAACGAAACACAATGAACAAACACTTTACATTTACTCATAAAGTTCAGTTTAAGGTAATTTAGCTGACAGTTATAACAAGTTAAGAAACACACAGCTTTTACCTGTTTTCCAAAGGCAGCCGAGTTCACCGAAAAGCCGTTAGCTAACGGGAGGCTAACCTAGCTAGCTAACGGTTACCGGTATTTATGATTTCAGCCCGTTAGCTCGCATTAGCTCGTCGTAAACCGTCCTGACTTCGTCCACTTTGTCTGAGTCAAACTTTTCTGACCTTTACTATAAATAAAATAAATAAAAAGCCCGGTTCTTCCTCTCCATAAACAGCTCCGGGACGGTTTGTTTGCCGCTCTCATCTATGGAACCTTCTAGAAGCTTCTACACAAACCGCGCGCGGATGAACCGCTGGCTGCGCGCAGTGCGCCTGCGCAGAGTTTTGAGAGGAGAGACTCTTACTGACAACGGAAGCTGCCAAAAGTCAAAATAAATAAATACGAAATAAATGGCTAAAAAATTAATGTAATAACAATTATATTATGTTATTCCTTATTTTCCTTCGTATTACACTCGTGTGTCATGTCTTTAAATTTCTTTATTGTTGTATCATTTTTCCTTTGCATTTGCCTCAATTTATTTCCCCAAATTGACATTTCTATGTATTATCGTTGGCCAATAAAAGAACATTGCTATTTATATTCTTTTTAAAATGTATACCTTTTTTCTATGCATATATACTTGGACAAATGCATTCATTCATATAATGCAAGATAAATATTTATGTTTTTGTTTATGAAATTATTTATTTTTATTTGCATTTTCCCCTATTTATTTTATCTGTAATTGCACAATGTAAACACAGGTAAAGAAAATCCTTACCATCCATATTTCTTCACTATATTCAGGTGTACAGCTGTACCTAATAAAGTGACCACTGAGTGTACAGATTGGCTTACTGATGCCAGAAAGCAGAGGGACGTGTTCCTGTTGACAAACTGTAGGTCAGTGATGAGTCAGTAAATAAAGTGACTCTCAACATTCATTCATTAAGTCATTATCCGTAACTCACCCTGAACAGGTCTGACACACACAACCATTCACGCTCTCATTCACTCCTACGGGACATTTAGAGTCACCAGTTAACCCTAAGCTGCATGTCTTTGGACTGTGGGAGGAAGCCGGAGTATCCTGGAGAGAACCCACGCTGGCAGAGGGAGGACATGCAGACTGCACACAGAAGAGCCCCGAGCCGGGTTCAAACCTGTGACCCTGTGAGACGACAGTGCTGACCAATGCACCTGCGGTTAACAACATTTTATTTAAACAAGGGATCACATGACCACATGGTGCAGGACAAAACCACAGAAAACGATCAGCTGATTTATTCTGTTTTTGTAAAACAGCGGAGAGATCGAATCTGCACATGATGATGATAATAACACACACGTTTAGAGCCTAATAACACGACTTTATAAGGAAGCAGTCTAAATGACAGTTTGCTGGTTTACACTGTGTGACAGACGCTTTAAACACCAAAGTCTGAACACAATCCTGTTTGAGTGAAGCTGAGATTTTTATAGTTTCTCCTCCTGTCCAGGTGGAGCTCAGCCTGCAGCACTCAGAGTCCTCCCCACGTGTTGTGATTCCTCCATCAGTCTCCTCGCTGACCGTGAACACTGTTAGTGAGTCCACTTCCACCTGATGAGAGAAGAGATAAATCAGAGTTCACAGAGCATCCAGCCTGTTCACTCTGCAGGTTTCACAGTAGTGAATAAACAGAGAGCCTGAACGCATCATCGCTGCAGGAACAGAGAGATTCTCTGCACACTTTAATTCCTGCTGTGTTGGGACAACAGGTGTACCACAGAGGACTTTCATTCACTTGTGCATACTGGACTGATTTGAATTAAAATGCAACAGCATTTCTCATGTTTCAGACTTGTTAAAATGTCAGATGGATCTCTTTTGTTCTCCAACAAAGGAGACAGAGACCAAACTCAGTCCACCAGGATCCTTCACAGTTTCACACCTAATTGTGATAACATCCTTGATCAAAGCGCTCCAGGCACAAACGGGTTTCCAGGCTTTAAAAAACCCCAAGACTCTTAATCTACAGCCTTCTTCTGGGACACTCTCCCTCTCCTACATGGACTACTTTCTGGATTGCCATGCTTGTGGCCTACTCAGACGTAGCCACACAGAAGTCTGCCTTAAGATTTTTATTTTATACGATTTAATATTGTAAATGAATGATTGATTCCGACCTCTTCTATGAAAAAAACTCTCTTTCTGTGTTTCTGTCCAACCCTGAAACCCTCGACTGACCTCAGAGTCTCCAGTCTGCAGTTTGGACTCTTCTTCAGGTCACTCAGCAGCTTCACTCCTGAATCCTGCAGCTCGTTTCCTCTCAGCTCCAGCTCTCTCAGATGGGAGGGGTTGGACCTCAGAGCTGAGGCCAGAGAAGAACAGCTGATCCCTGACAACTTGCAGTCACTTAATCTGAAAAGACAATTCATTATGTCAATAAAAATCCCTTCATAATTCAGTCAGATGTGTTCTGGTTGTAAATGTGTGGCCCAACATTACAGTGTCTTAATGAATTTACTTATTTCCTGTTTTGATATTTTAAACATCTGTGTGTGTTCTGCAGGATCGATATCAATGATCTGACATTATTTGTGAAAACACATTGAAATGAACAGAATCCAAAAATAAATCACTTCTATTTTATCAGTTTAAATCAAACGTTGGTTCAGAGGATCTTCTGTGTACAGACGTGACCGTTAAAAAATATTAACATTCATTTACTTTTAATTACACTAACAGCTGACGGTTTCTAGTCTTTTGTGACGGCAGACAACATTTAGAACAAAATAAAATGTAAAACTTTGAGGATTTAAGGTATGTTTGTACATACATTAGATTTCATTGTTATTCAGACATGTAACAGAGAGTTAGTGAACTGACCTCAGAGTCTCCAGTCTGCAGTTTGGACTCTTTAGGAGGTCACAGAGCAGCTTCACTCCTGAATCCTGCAGCTCGTTTTTACTCAGCTCCAGCTCTCTCAGATGGGAGGGGTTGGACTTCAGAGCTGAGGCCAGAGAAGAACAGCTGATCTCTGACAACCAGCAGCGACTCAATCTGAATAAAGAATAAATGATGAGACTTTAGAATTCATTCAGTGTTTAATAAAGTGTTCAGAGCTGAAGAAGCTTCAGAATGAGCACGTTTAGAAAATGGAAACTCCTGAAACACCTGAACTCAACATGATGGAGGTTAAAACAGAACAGAAAAAAGAGTTCTCATCAATATTAATTACAACATGTTGCTACTTCAGTACAGACGTAGTGACTCTGCAGCTCCACCCGTGGCTCCATACAACAAACTCATGTTGTGCAGCCAAACACAAATAAAAGTTTCTACATTTATTAACTTTATAAAAAACACATTTTTAGATTAGAATCAAAATCGCAAAGTTCCAAAAAACGCCATATATGTCAATATTGCCAATTTTTGGGAAATCTGAAAAAAAGACATTCAGAACATTTACTTTTTAGGAATAGTGGAGTCAAACATTCAAAGTATCTTCAGTTTCAACTGTTCAGTCAGTAGAAGCATCACATAGCTTCATAAAATATTTGATGTTTGATTCTTATTCTTCTCATTATATTAATGCTTCATTGAGTCTGTAACTAGGAGCAAGTTCATTGTCTGTATGTGTTCTTTGAAGTGGAAGACAGAGGTTCCTGTATCGTGTGATATGTCGTCTTTGTTCCGAGTGGTTCTGTTTGTGTACTGCTGTGACGTCTATCTATATCCATCACATCCATAGCATAGAATTAAAAAATAATGTCTGACCTCAGAGTCTCCAGTCTGCAGTTTGGACTCTGCAAGAAATCACAGAGCAGCTTCACTCCTGAATCCTGCAGGTCGTTGTTGTTCAGCTGCAGCTCTCTCAGATGGGAGGGGTTGGACTTCAGAGCTGAGGCCAGAGAAGAACAGCTGATCTCTGACAAACCGCAGCTCATCAATCTGAATAAAGAATATATGATGAGACTTTAGAAGACAAAGTTCCTGCTTGAAATCATTGAGTGTTGAAGCTTTAGAATGGTTTAGAAAACCCCAAAGTCCTGAAGTCAACAGGATTCAGGTTTAAAACTGGAGAATAGAACAAATTAAAAAGAGCTCTCATTAACATGAATGACAACATGCTGCTACTTAATAAACATGCAGTGACTTCACCTCTTAAACTCTGCACTCTTCATTAACTCTTAATCATTTTAAATGCACATTATACACAAACTAGGGCATGCCATTCAGGAAATTATTTTATGTAAGGAATGACAGTCTGAGAGTATGACATGAAACCATATACACATATCTGAATATTATATAAATATTTTATATATTATATAAATATTAGGGTGATAGGTCTAGTTGTGTGAGAGGTTAGCTGCAGACAGACAGACAGACTGGCAAACACATGATTCCCTACAAGCTTTCACATGGTGGAGATAATAATGGTGTCTGACCTCAGTTTCTCCAGTTGAAAGTTTGGATTTTTCAGAAAATCACACAGCAGTTTGACTCCTGAATCCTGTACCCCGGTTTCACTCAGCTGCAGCTCTCTCAGATGGGAGGCGCTGGACTTCAGAGCTGAGGCCAACAGAGTCGCACAGCTGCTCTCCGACAAACTGCCTTGATTCAGCCTAAATAAAGAATAAACAATACTGAGAAACCTTTTATGGATGTAAGTGTGGTGGTAAACTTCGTCAATTGTACAAGTAAATATCAACATGGCAGCATGCCCTAAAAAAGGGATTCTGTTTCAAGTAAAGGCAAACAAAAAATTCAAACAAAAACACATTTAAATAATCAGATATCTTATTTTTGTGCCCTATTTCTCAAGCCTAAAAGTCAGTGAACTGACCTCAGAGTCTCCAGTTGGCAGTGCGGGCTCTCGAGTCCAGCAGAGAGCGGGTTCACTGCTGAATCCCACACATGGAGGAAGCTCAGCTCCAGCTCTCTCAGATGGCAGGGGTTGGACTTCAGAGCTGAGGCCAGAGATGCAGAGGCTACATCTGACAAACTGCAGCCAAACAATCTGAATAAAGAACAAATGATGCAGATTAAATATATGTATTATCCAATCAGATTCAGATTTTAATGTGCAGCTCAACATTACTGTGTCATAATCAAAGCTTTCCCCTAAAATGAGCAGAGTGACTGTAACTGTGTTGTTGTGGATCCTCCTGATGTAATCATCCAAATGTCACCACAACATCCATCAAACTCTTCATGTCAGCACAGAATCACTGTGAAACACAAAATATTTAGTAATTCAACACAGCTGAAGCCTCATATTTAAGTTAAACTTTAGAAGTTATTTGTACACAGAACAAGTCTGTAGATTTTGTCCTCCATCTCGTAACAACAGGGTCAGGTCATAACCCTGAGTCGGGCCTGTTGCTGGATTTTGTGCCAGTCACTGATTGGCCACAACCAACACCTTGTTCAGGAACAGGGCTCTTGGAACCAGAACACCTTTGGTCAAGATTGATGACTGAGTCTGTGGTCGATCAATGGATGCAAATTTCAGAAGTTGACCAACGAATACCCGTTAAAACCTCAGTCCTCAGCAAAGTGGTGAGCTTGTCTACCGTTTCTTATTCAGAACTAGTGTCGGAGGTACCAAAGAGATGAACTACTGTGCATCTGTCCAACATTCAGTCACTATCAGAAATGATTTACTACTAATCTCTGAAAGAAAAACAAAGCCCACAACCTCCTCTGGAGCCAGTCAAGAGTTGAAGGCAACTTGTTTGTTCTCAAACAAGAATACGCCCAAGTTGATCCCCGCAATCCCCTCTTACTATCTGGTGAATCTCCTCCTTTTCTAAAATTGACACTTTCTCCCTCATTACAACAGTATCATATCGTTAAAATTTGTCAAACTCCACCGACATGCCTTCATGGGGCCATGGTCCTACTGAAAACTGACATCCCCTAAACTCCCCCCAGAACAAGTTAAAGTTGGCCAGTTTTAGCAGAGTCTGCTATAAGGGTGTCCATCAGTGCACGTGGCACCAGGACACCCTAGGCCGGATGTCAATGATCGACTTTGTGGTCGTGTCATCTGACCTCTGGCCGTATGTCTTGGACACTTGGGTGAAGAGAGGGGCTGAGCTGTCAACCGATCACCACCTGGTGGTGAGTTGGATCCGCTTGCCGGGGAGGAAGCTGGAGAGACGTGGCAGGCCCAAAGAATTGTGAGGGTCTGCTGGGAACGCCTGGCGGAATCCCCTGTTAGGAGGGTTTTCAACTCCCACCTCCGGGAGAGGTTCACTCGGACATGGAGTCCGAGTGGACTCGGGCGGTGGAAGGAATACTTTGAGGATCTCCTCAATCCCACTGACATGTCTCCCCAAGAGGAAGCAGAGGCTGAGGACTCAGAGGTTGACTCATTCATCACCCAAGCCAAAGTCACTGAGGTAGTCCGTAAGCTGCCCGGTGGCTCCGGGGGTGGATGAGATCCGCCCTGAGTACCTCAAGTCTCTGGATGCTATGGGGTGTCTTGGCTGACACGTCTCTGCAGCATCGCGTGGCGGTCGGGGACAGTGCCTCTTGAATGGCAGACCGGGGTGGTGGTTCCTCTTTTTAAAAAAGGGGGACCGGAGGGTGTGTTCCAACTATCGAGGGATCACACTCCTCAGCCTCCCGGGGAAAGTCTATTCCAGGGTACTGGACAGGAGAGTTCGACCGATAGTCGAACCTCGGATTCAGGAGGAACAATGCGGTTTTCGTCCTGGCTGTGGAACACTGGACCAGCTCTATACCCTCCACAGGGTGCTCGAGGGTTCATGGGAGTTTGCCCAACCAGTCCACATGTGTTATTGTGGACCTGGAGAAGGCATTCGACCGTGTCCCTCGTGGCATCCTGTGGGAGGTGCTCCGGGAGTATGGGGTCCGAGGCCCTCTGCTAAGGGCCGTGCGGTCCCTGTACGACCGGAGCAGGAGTTTGGTTCGCATTGCCAGCAGTAAGTCAGATCTGTTCCCAGTGCATGTTGGACTCCGGCAGGGCTGCCCTTTATCACCGGTTCTGTTCATTATTTTTATGGACAAGCATGTCCCGCCGGGAGGAGACCCAGAGGAAGACCCAGGACACGCTGGAGCGACTATGTCATCCGGCTGGCCTGGGAACGCTTTGGGATCCTCCCGGAAGAGCTGGAGAAGGAGTCCGGGTGTCCCTGCTCAGGCTGCTGCCCCCGCGACCCGGCCCCGGATAAGCGGCAGAAGATGGATGGATGGAACTTACAAGTTGGCTGAAAGGAGCCATGGCAAGCCGTTAGATGACTCAAGTCTCGGCTCAGGCTGTGCTTAGCAGGAAAGGAGAACTGCTGACCCAGACTTGGGATATTGTCAGGCAGTAGAGAGAACACTTTGAGGAACTCATGAACCCAACCAGCATGTCCTCTGTAGAGGAAGCAGAGTTTAAAGACTAAGGGAAAACTCCACCCATATCCCTGGCAGAGCCCTCTGAGATAAGCAAGAAGCTGCTCAGCTGCAAGTCGCCAGGTGTGGATGAGATCCGCCCTCAGATCCTGAAGGCACTGCACATTGTTGGGCTGTCTGTTGGGTGGGTTAAGGAATGGCACACTAAAGTTCCCATTTTTAAAAGAGCCGACAGGAGGATGTGCTCCAGTTATCAGGGAACCACACTGCTCAGCCTCACCTGGAAAGTTTATTCCAAGGTTCTGAAAAGGAAGGCCTCGATCAATCAGGAAGAGTAATGCGGATTCTGTCCAAGTGTAACAATGGAGCAGCTATCTTTGCAAGTTTACTGGAGGGGATGGGAGTCTGCCTATCCAGTCTGTATGTATTTTATTGACTTTAAGAAGGCGTATAACCATGTCTCCTGGGAAGTCCCAGAATATTGCAGGAGTATGGCGTACCAGGGCCATTATTATGAGCCATCTAGTCCTTGTATAACCAAAGTGAGAGCTGTGGATTTGGAATGAGTTACTTCTCCATGAAAATGAGTATAAGTTACTCAGGGTCTTATTTGAGGGTAAACTGGATTGCGAGATGTGAGGATGACAGATTGTGTAGCACCCGTTTCTTAATATGCTGATAGTAGCATGTCAACAAAGAAAGGACAGCACTTTGTCATACATAAGTTAAACACATTTGAAGAATCACAAGTTCATCACATCTGGACTTACACAGCCTTTCTGCAGTTCCTCACAGCTGGAATCAGTCTCCATAATCCCTCTAGTCTTCCGCTGTACTTGTTCAGGTCCAACTCATCCAGAACCTCCTCTGACATCTGCAGTATGTAGGCCAGAGCTGAGCACTGGATGTCTGAGAGTCTCTCCTCTGATCTGTTCTCTGACTTCAGGAACTCTTGGACCTCCTGATGTACTGAGAGGTCGTTCATCTCCATCAGACAGTGAAAGATGTTGATGCTTCTGTCAGGAGAGAACTTACTACTGTTCATCTCCTTCAGGTTGTTGATGGCTCTCTGGATGACTTCTGGACTGTTGTCTGTCTGACCCAGCAGGCCTCCTAACAGTCTCTGGTTGGACTGCAGAGAGAGGCCATGAAGGAAGCGGACAAACAGGTCCAGGTGGCCATTTTCACTTTCAAGGGATTTCTCCATGGCTCTCCTCAGGAAGTCATCCAGAGATGGGTTACTGTTTTCATTGTCCCAGTCAGCATCATCATGATCTTGATCTTGTTCTTCTTCATTTCTTTTTGCCAGGAAGTCGTTCAGCACCTCTGTGTTCCTGTTGGTGTAACAGTGGAACAGGTAGACGGCAGCCAGAAACTCCTGAACGCTCAGATGAACGAAGCAGTAAACTGTTTTCTGGAAGATCACACTCTCTCTCTTGAAGATCTCTGTACAAACTCCTGAGTACACAGAGGTTTCTGTGACATCCAGACCACAGCGCTCCAGGTCTTCTTGGTAGAACATGATGTTTCCTTTCTGCAGCTCTTCAAATGCCAGCCTCCCCAGCTTCAGAAGAACTTCTCTGTCAGCCTCCGTCAGCTCCTGAGGACTCGTCTCATGTCCCTCATCGTACTTCTGCTTCTTCTTCTTTGTCTGAACCAGCAGGAAGTGTGAGTACAGGTCAGTCAGGGTCTTGGGCAGCTCTCCTCTCTGCTCTGTGGTCAACATGTAGTCCAGAACTGTAGCAGTGATCCAGCAGAAGACTGGGATCAGACACATGATGTGGAGGCTCCTGGATGTCTGGATGTGTAAGATGATTGTGCTGGAGCGCTCTTCATCACTGACCCTCCTCCTGAAGTACTCCTCCTTCTGGGCGTCAGTGAAGCCTCGTACTTCTGTCACCCTGTCAACACGTGCAGGAGGGATCTGATTGGCTGCTGCAGGTCTGGAAGTTATCCAGACGAGAGCCGAGGGAAGCAGATTCCCCTCCATGAGGTTTGTCAGCAGCACGCTGACCGATGACTTCTGTGTGACATCAGACACGATCTCACTGTTGTTGAAGTCCAGAGAAAGTCTGCTTTCATCCAGGCCGTCAAAGATGAACAGAAGTTTCGAGACAGCGAGCTTCTCTGCTGTGACCTTCTGTAATGTTGGATGGAAAACATGGAGCAGCTCCAGAAG
>CAFUXE010001626.1:89608-103179 GCA_903364295.1 Serranus cabrilla | reverse complement strand
GAGAATTTTCCTCGATTTTGGGTCGCTGTTTGTCATTACGGGGTGATGGTTGGTCCCAAAGCCAGACCAGTTGAGAACCACTGAGCTAGACTACTGTGTCTGTTGTGACAGCTGACTATGTTTCCATCCCATAGTTCCTCCGGTCAGCAGACTGAGGTCAGCGAGCTCCGTCGGAGGCGGTGACCACGAGGTTCTGGTCTGCAGCGCCTACAACTTCTACCCCCGGCAGATCAGACTAACCTGGCTGCGAGACGGCGAGGTCGTACCCGATCCCCCGGGCGAGGTCATCACAGAGATGCCAGGCGGGCCGTGGCGTTACCAGATCCACTCCCACCTGGAGCTCCCGCCTAACACAGGGCAGGGTGTCAGCTGCATGGTGGAGCACGCAGGGCTGCGCGAGCCGCAGCTGCTGCAACTCGGTAAGTATTTTCTCATCACATGATCACGCAGAGCACCTGAGCATGTTTACATGGACACTAGTAAACCAATCATTATCCAATTTCTGGAGTTACCAGATGCTCATGTAAACAACATAAACCCATATTTTTTATTGGATAAACCTGTTAAAGGAGTATGAGAAATCCGATAAAAATCCTTTTGCCCATATTCCACTTACTTAGGCGCATGTTTACCATTAATCAGGTTTCTTTCAATCTTTTACATCTACGCATGGGTAAAAAAGGGTGAACAAACCTGGATGTTGTTAAACGTGAGTGGATACAGTTCTGTGTTTTATATCTGTGGTTCAGTCATCATGGCGACAGCATTAGTAAAAAGCTTTTTTGGAGCAATCAAGAAACAATTCCTATACCTCGAACAAATTAAAAACCTTAACATCTTTCATCTTGTAGATGGATCAAAGTACCAAAATGTAGATGCCATGATGCTGTTGACAGAATGGTTTGCAGGTCATGTAAGAGATTCAAGTAATTTGACTGAATCATGTTAACTCTGGTTCTTCAGTTATCGTATTACCAAAGTGTATGTAAATGCATCAAATCAGATAATTACCATAACCTGATTATTCCCAGTTATAGTAATTATAATAATATATTAAAGAATAATTCGATTTATATCGCTTTTTTAAAAATTGTTGTTTAATGTTTGTCCTTGTGTTTCTCTGCAGAGCTGCAGTCTGACACCATCAGGCTCCCACTGGGAGGAGCTGTGCTGGGACTGGGAGCAAGTTTCTTGTTCTGTGCGATGGGATGTTACTGTAAAAAAACACTTAGCTCAAACTAACAGCTGGAACATCGAAGGC
The DNA here is from genome assembly GCA_903364295.1 of Serranus cabrilla. Lineage (NCBI taxonomy): Eukaryota > Metazoa > Chordata > Actinopteri > Perciformes > Serranidae > Serranus > Serranus cabrilla. The sequence continues at coordinate 101,918 of CAFUXE010001626.1, read as the reverse complement.
AACAAAACTGGTTAATATGATTACAGTTTCTCCATGTGAATCAATGAGGGAAATCCCAGCGGATCAAGTCCTGATTCCAGTATGACTGAAGTCCAACTACATCACCAAGATGTCCGACACACAGTTCAGATTTGTCTGTCTACGTTTATGTTTCTTGACAGATGGGATGATCTTTACCGGAACAGAAGACTTTTTACTGCACTACATTTATTTAAATTATTAGACACTCAACAGTTGATATGCTTATATAATAACAAATGATCAATGTTTCCCTGAAAGTCAAAGATGAGAGAAAAGACCCGAAAGTTCAAAGTTAGTGAATTGTTTTTTTTGTTTTTTTTCATTTCTTAATCATGTCACGACCGCTTAGATACATCTGTTGACCCTTAGGAGGGGCCCTACCCGTCAGGTTAGAAACTACTGCACTAAACTAGTTAACTTTATAGGAGGAAGTTTAAACAGTAAAACAATGATACTTGATTTTTAAATAAATAAATAAACAACTAAATAAAGGACTTTTACATTGTACTTAGTATAGTATAGTAACAATAAAGTTCTTTAACCCCTGAGTATAAGTAGTACCAGAAGTTGTAGTAGTGTAGTCACAGATATACGATTAGTGCTTGTCAAAATAAGAATGCCTATTGAATGTTTCATTTGCAGTATGATTATTGTCTTGTATTTAGTGAGATATTTTATTCTATTTTTGTCACATGCTACAGCTTGCTGCTCATATTAGTTTTTTTTTAATCATTTTCAATTTTTTAAATGTATGAATACATATTTTAACATGAAGCCTTTGGTCATAAACGTTTATTTTGAAAACAAAGATTGGGAGTGGTTATGCATGTTTCGTCTTTTATTTTGGAACATTTTGAACGGAAGCTGTTTATTTAACGGAAACATGAGGCGAATGTTTTCGTGTGGTTGTTCTTCTTAAGCTAAATTAAGTCAAACTGATGCTTGTGGCGATGTAATACGTATTACAAGTGATACATGAACTGTATTGGTCTATTTAAATTGGTATTTTTTTAAAATAATGTTGTAGTTTTACGGAAAAATCTAAATAAACTCCGGGAAAGTTTTTGTGTGGACCGACATAGAGGTCAAAGGTCAAATGAACCCGGAACATCAACAAAGCAAACAAAGGCGGCGGATGAAGTTCACGGTTCCGTTAAAGTCTGAGAGCCGCCGACATGTTCTCCGGTTCTTTGGTGGCGGCTCTCAGCCTGCTGCTGACCCGCCTTTCCTGCTCCTCTGCGTCGGTCCCGCACATAGCCAGCTACTTCGGCACGAAGACCAGGTACGAGGAGGTGAACACACGGCTGCTGCGGGACGCTCTGTCCGTTAACGAGTCGGTACTTAAGCCGCCGCCCACCGAGCGCTGCTCCCCGATGCATCTTACCGCCGTCATTAGGCACGGCAGCCGGTACCCGACCGTCAAGAACATCCGCAGGATCCAGAGACTGAGCGAGCTGGTGCGGCGAGAAGCAAGCAGGAGCCCCGGTGGCTCCGGTGGCTCCGCCGCCTGGCTGCAGGACCTCCAGAACCGCTGGGAGATGTGGTACACCGAGGACATGGACGGTGAGCACCACGGACACTGAAAAACGGCTTTAAATATTTAATGTTAAATTAACTAATAAGTCTTCTCAAATATAACTGAAAATATTATTTAATTTCACCAGGAAGTTCTTGAAAATATACCAGCTAAACTGCTGAAGTATTACAAAAAAATATCTTAAACTATTAAAATATTAATGAAAATAAATTTAAACATACATGTAAAAAAAATATTCCAAACAATTACATTCAATTACTTTAACTGTTACGTAAATAGAATTGTTTCAAAATGACCTAAATATTACTCTAACTATACCAGCTAAAGGTCTAAATGTGACTTAAATGTATTAAGAGATACTAAAAATAAATGTTCAAAGAAATCCTAACATTAATTATTTTTAGTCATTATATGATTGCTTTTAATATGCCATTCAAACTGCTGACATATTGCAGAAAGCAATTGTGTCTATTCTGATATTACTGGTAAGCTAGAGTAGTGAAAAATTACTAGCATACACATAACAGATTTCTGTTTGAAATACGGAAACATTTCTTACAATAATAACATTAATTTCTTAAATATTACTAAAAAATATTTCTATTTAATTGCTTGAAAATACATTTCAAACTGATGAAATGTTGCAGAAAATAATTATTTCAAATTACTTAAATATTATTGAAAATGTACATGCTAGGTTACTGAAATATAATTATATTTACTTCTTAAATATAGCTTAAATATACCAGTCAAACTGCTAGAATATTGCTAAAATATTAGACGAAAGTACTAACTTGTTACTGAACCAATACCAGCTGAACTACTGAAATGTTTTTAAAAAAAATTTTTTATTATTTTTAAAATGACTGAAATTACTTATGTTTTATTATTAAAGTAATACTTAAATAGGCCAGGCAAACTGCGGAAATATTAACAATTACTTAAATATAACTGAATATAATATGTAAGCAATTACATTTAATTATTAAAATATTACACAAACCAGTCAAACTGTTAACATATTATAGAAAAAAAAATTTTTTTAATTTGTAAAATATTACTGAAAATATAACAGCTAAAATGATTATATTAAGTTATTTAAATATTACTGTAAGTAAGCCAGTGAAGCACCTGAAATATTATTGAGAATGAATATGTTAAAGTATTATATACTGAAATTATATTTAATTAGTATTACTTACATTTACCAGCTGAATATTCATTCATTCATTCATTCATTCATCTTCTGTAACCGCTTATCCGGGTCAACCCGGGTCACGGGGGGCTGGAGCCGATCCCAGCTGCATTGGGTGAGAGGCGAGGTACACCCTGGACAGGACACCAGTCTGACGCAGGGCCAGCAGAATATTGTGGTTGTTGAATATATTAAAATATTATGGAATAATACAAAAAACAAATATGTTAAATAATTACTAAAAAATAATGATGTTCAATTATTGAAATATAACTTTGATATACCAGTAGAATAATTGCAGAACAATATTACAGAAAAATAATTATTTAAAAATACTTAAATGTACCAGCTAGACTACCAAGATTGACTCAAAATACTGATATAAAATGATAAAATATTAATAATATTAAGTAAAATATTCCAGTTAGTCCATGGAAATCTTGCTAGTTAGACGAACTAGTGCGGACTAGTGATGCTTGTTGCGTATGAACTGATGAAGCCCCTTGGATAAGAGGTGAAATGTCTTCCCAGACTAATACAGGATCAGTTGCCTACGATTCAATTTGCCCAGAATAGAACTTTGACCTGGATGAATGAGAATATTCACAGACATGTTGCTAAAGTAATTCTATTATTTATTAATATGTTATTGAAAATAATTGAATGAAATAATTAAAAATATTACTGAAAATAATATCTGTGTAAGCTGATTAAATAGACAGATAATAATAGAATAAAATAATTTAGTTTGTAAGTATGTTTTAGGAAAATAATGTGTAAATGCATAAATGTTTTTGGTAAATAATGTTTTATGGATTTCAGTGCCTATCTGCCTTTATACTGCAGAAATACTTCAATATCACTGTCATATTATTGTAAAGCAGCTGTGATGTTACCCTCAGAAAATGTCCCTTTCCGGGTGTTTGTAGTGAACTCTTCCTCCTCATCAGGTCAGCTTGTGGAGAAGGGCAGGGACGACCTGCGTTACCTGGCGAGGCGTCTATCCGTCTTGTTCCCGTCACTTCTATCGGAGGAGAACATGAGGAGGATCAGTCTGAGGAGCAGTTCGAAGCATCGCTGTGTGAGCAGCGTGGAGGCGTTTCAGGAAGGACTGCAGCAGCACTGGGGACACACCAGTGAGTCTGACCAGCTGGAAAAATATTTTTTTATATATACGAACATGTAAAATATAAATATTATAAAGTATTTCTGAAATTAGTAGTATTCAGGTTGTTTACTGCGAACACCACACAATGGGAAAAAAATCAAATCAAAATACAAATACAACAGATTTATGCTAAAGTTCCACTGGACTGTATGTCTCTGTGTCTGCAGCGCCACAGTACCGCCACCAGGTGGACGACGAGCTGATGCGTTTCTTCGAGCATTGCCGTGGTTACGTGGAGGGCGTGGAGAAGAATCGCACGGCGCTGCTGGAGGTCGACAAGTTCAAACACGGCGAAGAGATGGAGGCTGTGAGGAGGAGGATTGCCGAGAGGCTGGGCCTTCCTTACCACCGCCTCACACCAGGTTGATATGCAGAACTGTCATCACTACACTGGTTTCAAACTTTTTTGAAGATTATTTTGAAAACATTCTAACTTTATTTGCAAATATTTTTATGATTTCCTTCAATATATTCCTTTTTTAATGTTTTAATGTATGTTTAGTCTTTATTCTTTAAAATTCAGATGTGTTTTTTAAAACGCACTGCAGTGATAAAGTCAGCCTTACGTGTATATTAATGTTTTGTGGGGTGGAAACTTCACAACCGCTCAGTGTTTGTGATGAAGTTTGCCCCCTTTTTCTCCTGTAGATCTGGTGGAAGCAGCGTTCTTCTTGTGTTCCTATGAGCTGTCCATCAAATCTGTCCACTCCCCGTGGTGCTTCCTGTTTAACGAGGATGACGCAAAAGTACGAAACCAGCAGATGAATCAACTTGTTAATTGATCAGCTCGTCAGTCGATCACACAACATCCTGACTATTGATTTTCTGCTCAGACTGAGTCTTCATTTTGATCATTTAGAAACAGCTAAAGATATTGATTAAACATAAAAAAAACAGTATATACTTAAATTATTTATTAAATCATATTTCTGCAGGTGTTGGAGTACCAGTCGGACCTGAAGCAGTACTGGAAACGCTCTCACGGTCATGCAATCAGCGGCCTGTCCAGCTGTCCTCTGTTCCATCACGTCTTCAGGACGCTGGACAAAGCTGGACGTCCCCGCAGGTCCATGACATCATCACTTACTGAATATTCTAAACATTTCACTGAATGTTTATTATTAGTATTATTTATTTTATTTTATTATTTTTATTATATAATTATATTGTTTTTCCAACATTCGCATTTTATAAGTATATATCAGAGAAATTAAACTTTTTTCTTATTTAACTATAACTGTTATTCTGCACAAAGACATGTTTGAGTTGTTCACACTTCTTGCAATGATTGTGCTGATTCCATAGAGCTGCAGATTTTTAAAATATATTTTATGTACTGCAGTGAACCGTGAGTAGAATGTAAAGAGAGCAACACCTTGAAACTTTGTGTTGGGGTTCAGAGGTTTAAATAACATCCACACAAATTTAAAGTCAAACAAAGAAATTAAATATATGAATATTACCTTTTTTTAAATATGTGTGTGACACAGTAAGTGATTATAAACTGAAATAACTTCAGTATATTTGGCTGTTTAACTGTAAAGTCAGGTACAGACTCTTGTGGTTTCAATGAACTTTATTGACTCCATCAGGTCGACAGATGCGCCCCCTGAGCCTGCCTCCATCCTGGTGGGTCACGCTGAGACGCTCCTCCCCCTCCTGTCCCTGCTGGGACTCTACAAGGACCAGACTCCGCCCACCGCCGACAACTATGACACGCAGCATGGTAGGAAGCCCCGCCCCCATCCTCACCTCCAATCAGAGACTGGGCCACAGCGTGTTTATCACACCTGTTGATCCGAAACATTCGTTACAGCGTCTTTTTTTTTCTTTTTAAAAAAAATCTTAAATTCCCCAAAACATAAAGACCAGAGGCAGCACTCTGTACCAACAGATAAAGCGCATTAAATTATATAAATGAACTAAAATACAATATATAATTAAATGGATCCAACTTGTATCAATGTATATTATTATTATTATTATTTATTTTTATAAAACCCAGTTAAATACTACAAAGTACAGTTATTAATTAAATAAATTAAATAGAAAATAAATAACAATATTATTATTATATAGCCCAGTTAAAGACTACAAAAACATTGAATAATTACACTGAATATTATTATTGTGTTAAAAAAAATAAAGATGAGACTATACAGTAAATAATAAACCATTAAAATAAAATAAAATTATAATGTTATTATTATGATTATTATACCACCCAAATAATAATTAACAACTGGACATAAATACAAATAAATAAAGCTCTATGAAAAGCCAAAAAACAGTAAATGACAATAAGAATACAGATAGATAAAACTAATTTAAGCTTTGAAACAGTATAAAGACAGATTTCTCTCCTCCCACAGGTCGAAGTTTCCGCTCTAGTGTCATCGTCCCGTACGCAGCCAACCTGCTCTTCGTGCTTTATGATTGCCAGCGAGGTCCACGACTGCAGCTGCTAGTCAACGAGTCTCCGGTTCGATTCCCCGGGCTGCAGACGGAGGATGCGCCACTGTACCGGGACGTCCGGGCCACGTACCGCCACCTGCTGGACGGCTGTGACTTCCACAGGGAGTGTGAGGTGAGGACGGGCGGCCGCGGCCCCAACACCGAACTCTGAACCGTGAGCATCCAATCATATGCCAACAACTTGTGTACACACTCTGTTAGGGCTGGAGCGATAACTGACCATTTATGGTCTTTCATTAAATCCCTATATCAAGATATCAGGATAAATTCAGCTCATACTAGCTCAAATTACTCAGAAAATCTCTCTCTCTCTCTCTCATGTTCTCCATAACTGTTATCGGGGTCCATATATGGTACTACAAAATATCAACATTTTTTCCGCCACAATGCCATAAAACCAGCAAGTTGTCCTGACCATTATAAGTCTGAAAAAACGATGCTGCAACACGTTTTGCTTTTATTTCTGGTCACGCTGTTTCTGTCTTCCGAGTTTCACCGCGAGCATTAACCCACTGAACCCCAACACGCCGCTTCAGGGCGTTTTTTTTGCTCTTGTGGCCTTGTACTTCACTGAAATAAATATAAAATGTATATAAAATCTGTATTTAGTATTTAGTGTTAGCTTTGTGTTCTGAAGCCTTATTTAAATAAAGCCCCTCAGCTCTATGGAATCAGCACAATCATGGCCAGAAGTGTAGTAACTCAAAAAACTCTTTCGTGCAGAATAACGCATATCTCTGATAAATAATTTTTTTAAAAATTGCAATAAAATGTAATTTATATATACCCATTTTTTCAATTACCTAAATGTTTGGAAAAAAACTCCATATATTTTACATATTGAACTGTTTCCAGCCTCTCCTGTCCTCTCCTCTCTGCTCTGTGTAAACAGATTTTCAGTGAATATTTTCATGAAACATACTTTTACTTGACTTTTTCTGGGTTCAGAGGGTTAAATGGTCTTATTGCGATTATTTCTGGGGCAAACTGTAGGCATCATGACAGGCCTTTATATTTATTAATAGAATTACCAGAAGACATGCTATATCTTGATATATACTGTTATCACGATATGATAAAATAAGATTATTTTGGATTTATCCAGCCCTATAAAGATTTTCCTAAAACACAGAATACCAAGTGTTGTTTGATCTGTAAGACAGATTTATAAATCTGTCTGTTTTTAATGATTAATGATGGAACCTTTTGTTTAATTTTAAAAAATATGTTTCCATGTCATACTGTTAGCAGATCTTTCACACATAAATAAGACTATACAGGATGCAGGAATTTATTAATGGAAGAAAATTCCATGAATTATTTAAAAGGGTTATTTCATCAGTGTTTGACAGTAACAGATTTTTAAAAATTTATTTCATTGGACATATTTGTTTCAAAAATCGCATTTTCAAATTTTTATTTGGTGTTAGCTTTGTGTATTGAAGCTCAGTGTTTAAAAACAGAATGAAGATGAATTCTTGCATGGACAGAAAAATAATTCCAGCTGAGTCGTTCTGTTTTCAGAGTTTTGCTTTTACGGGTGTTTGTTTGTGGTGAGCTGACCCTTTGGTCAGCGATGTAAACCAGTGCGTTGGGAAAATAGCCATGTTTCCATTAAAGTCGCAGCAAATTTGAGGCGTTTTCTTATGTTGCATCAAAGCAAATGCAAATAAGGAACATTTTCATCATTTAGTTTAGAGTGAATAAACTGAGCTGCATAAACGTACTTTGGTCAGAAGATGGCAGTGTAATGTACTGCTGTAGGCTAATCTGTCAGTAAACAGAAGTAGAGATTACGCGAGGGAAAAAATAACCAAAAAAGGTTTTCTAGTGTTAATGCACTTTATTATTTAAATTATTTCGCAAAAAAGACAAAAAAATTCCCAGGTGAGCGTAAAAAACTTGTGCATTTTCGTTTGGTGTTTTCATCAAACTTTTCTAATGCGAATCTTCAAAATGCACAAAGAAATTGATGGAAACAGTACTACAGATAAAAAGGATAATTAGCTGTGCTTCCGTTAGTTAATTTCTCTGCACATTTTGAAGATTTGCATGAGAAAAGCTTGATGGAAACACCAAAACTGGATAAAACTACTCTCGCTTAAGGTGTTTTTTGTCTTTTTCAGACAGTTAATGAGCTAAACAGGAAATGGAAAAGATTTTTCCAAATAAATTCTGACAGTGAAAATTTAACTCACATGACTAATCAGCTGTTTCCACTCTGACATGAAAGAACAATTGCCCAATTGGCCAAAGTCTTCCAATTAACAACCTCTTTTTCTTGTTTTTTCTCTCTACTTCTTCTACTGTTTACTGACAGATTAGCCTACAGCAATACATTACACTGCCATCTTCTGGCCAAAGTACGTTAATGCAGCTTTGTTTATTTGCTCTAAACCAGTTGATGGAAACATCCTTAATTCACATTTTCTCTAATGCTACATTTCAAAATTTCATTTCAAATGCGCTGTGACATTAATGGAAATGCTACTTCTCTCTGACTCGGTTCTCTTTAGGATTTAAGTTGCTTTATGTTCTTTATTTATTCAGATTTAATTGATAATGTGATTTATTTAACTGATTTATTTACTGTTTTATGCCTCAGAACAGCCACAAAGTGCTCTCAAAGTGAATGGGAAAGTTAATTCACATGATTTTCATCAGGAGGAGATAATGAGGCCGTTCAGTTCTGACTGCTTTTGTGTCTTCAGGGTTCATAATTTATATTTTTTTGTTTTTTAGTTAAGATTCTTTTTTAACTGGTGTCAGGTTTCACTCGGTGCTTCTTCTTTATTTGGATTTATTGCAGAAAGATGGTTGCCAAATGTTTTTAATTGAAAAGCTTTAATAAACATTTTTCAAAGAAAGAAAGACAACAAAGTGTTTTCTGTCGTCATGCTGTATTTTAGAACTTGATGGCGTTAAAAGTTTCAGATGTGCTTAAAGCTGTCTAAACTCTTCTCATGGTCAATGAACTCTCAAGTGTTTTAGGCATTTTTGGACATTATGACAGATTTGTTTTGTTTTTTATTTCAACATACTACATAACATACCTATGACTTTATTTAAAGTGATTTTGACACAATACTTTATTTTTTACATAATGTTGTGTGACTTACTATTACTTTACCACATTTTGAATGATTGAGTTTTTATCCGATTTTGAACAACTTACAGAAACATACTGTAACTTTTTCACTTGGTTTTGAAAGTCATACTATACTACGGATACATCTCACTTCTCTGACGTGTCCTCGCTCCTCAATTGAACCGGAAGTTGTTGTAGTGTGCCACCTTTAAGACCGCCCCAAAGCTCCTATTTGTGCTCTGAGGATGGAGGAGGGATATCTGAGTAGGCCAGCCTGGCTCCGCTTGCCTACGTACTTCCGCTCAAATCGATTCAGCTTCAGCACTAGGTCTGGCCCTGCTGTGTATACCAACGTTCGATTCTCCCTGAAGTTTGTCCTGGGCGTGGTCCTGGGTTTGTCCTCCAATCAGCGAACAGGAGGCGTGGCTGATATAGCTATTTGAATGGTTGTGGCAACATTGCCAAATATGGATAGATTAAAGTCGGAGCAGGAACGGGCTCTACTTGGTTTTGTTGGTGGTCAGGATGTTGTAGCGCTTCTTCCCACGGGATTCGGGAAAAGTTTAATTTTCCAGCTGGCTCCATTAGTGGTGACTTTACTAGGTATCAGTTTTTAATTGGATACTGCAGCTGATTGGACTGATCTGATACATTACTGCAAATTCACACCGGAGAGAAGACAGATAACAGATTAAATTCACAAGCATTACATTGTTTTCTTTGATTTTTGGACATACTATACTATGGTTGTTTTTTTTATATTTATATAGCACACAATATATTGCACTTATCTTTTGACTATGTAGTCACTTATCATGTAATGCAACTTTATTGTCATATATTGTGTTTCATCAGTTAAGTGTCAAAATGTTCGCCTAATTTATGATTTAAAAAAATCTGACAAGCACTGACCTGAAAGCACTACGCAGTAAAATTGACATGATATTCAAAGCAGCTAATGACTTAATTTCATTATGATTACAAACATTTTTCCTTTTAAATCAGTGTCAGACATAATAAACAAACATTTTTCATGTTTTGAGCAGTTTATTTGATCACCCAGCAGTTATTACATCATACCTTGACATGCAATAACTACATTATAATAAAAAAAAAAATCTAAACTGACTGTGGTTTAAGGATAAATAAATAAAATAATTGTTTGTCACAAATTACTTAATGACATTTCTGCCAAGAAAAGGACCTTGGATTGCAATTTGATATTTTATGGTCACAGGAAACTGAATGATTGTAAAAAATGTCACACTGAGCTTTAAATATGTTGTGACATTTTATATACCAAACAAAGAAAAAAAATTGTTATTTGAAGCTTAATTTTAACCACAGCTCAGTTCTTCTCCACATTCAAACCTCATAATAAAAACAATAAAAAATAATAAAGTACACTTCAGGAGAAAGATTAACTCAGCAGGAGAAACACATTGAGAGACTTTTGTTTTTTTATTTTTATCTTACATAAACATTGAGGCAACGATTCATTTTACAGGTCTGTCATTTCTCTATAATTTGGACACTTTCCAGATATATTTACATGTTATATATTAACATACATCAATATAATATTGTTAAAAAGTATAATTATAGCTCTAATCATAGGTGATAAAATAGAATCAGTGTTCAGCTGCTACCCTTCCAATTAATAATTCTAATTATTAGCTATTATAATGTCTATAAGTCCGATCAACTCAAATACAGACACACTTTTCTGTATGTCGAGTATAAATAATATTCATTATAATAAATAAAATAACATTTAAATAGTTTTTATTTCAAGGAAATTCATATTTTCCTTAAAATTAGTACAAAAAGTAATATTTGTTATGAGTGGCAAAATATAGTAAACGCTTATCAAACTGGGCAAAAATATAATTACAAAAACAATAAATATAAAATATTGTTGGTGAAATAATTGAAATAGAGTGTAAAAATAAATCCTTGGATTTTTTCTTTATTTTAATAAGTTAAAATAAATTACTGATTAATTTATTTAATGCGTTATATGATCCATCTTCATTATTACACCAACAATATTATTTAATTATATTCTTGACTCAACTGACACCTTTTTTTTTACCTCTCTGTTTAATTCAGGATTTTGTACTAATTTTAGAAATAATTTAAATTTCCTCTAATATTTAATTTAACACTGTCTGTTTTACCAACAATTAATAATCAATTTCACTACTTGTAATTTTAAAGAAATAACCGACCTGTAAAGATCAAAAGAGAGAAAGTTGGAGGAAGAAGTGCAGCTGGTAACAGCTACTGAGGCTCATGGGTACTGTAGTACCACTCCATCATCCTGTATGTAATGTTTATAAAGAAACTGTAGTCTGTGTTCAGTGTAAATCTGCAGCACAAACACAACGTGTTCATCACCTGATTGAGATGAAAACAAAAACGAGTGGCACATGTTTAAACACGCGGGCAGCAGGTACGTACTGAGCTGACGAACGGGGCGGGAATCAAACCCACGGCTGCAGGCGAGGTCATCATGTGACCGTTGTGTGACGATCATGTGATCAGCGTGTGTCCGTGTTCAGTCCAAAGCAGCATGCAGCAGAGCGCCATGACCGCCCGCCATCTTTGATTTCTTCATCTTACCGATTGCCTTCTGAAGGTCGCACTGATGGATCGGACGGATGAAGTCCTCTGATGGACTGAGAGACAGACAGGCAGAGAAACAGAGATATAGTAGTTAAATAACAGAAACCGAATACGCCGACAATGTCTTATCTTATGTTTTAAGGCGAGTGTCCTTAAACTTGACACAAAGTGGTCTGACGAGCCCTCATTTCAGATACA
>CAFUXE010001626.1:67186-88366 GCA_903364295.1 Serranus cabrilla | reverse complement strand
CTATATTTTATGTATATTGTGTGTATTTACTGTACACAGGTGTGTATTTGTTTATATAGTGTGTATATTTTGTGTGTATACAATGTGTGTATGTAGCGTGCGTTACCTGGCAGTGGTGGTCCGTGTCCAGGCCGTCCCACAGACTCATGAACTGAGCCTTCATCATGGCCGTGGCCTCGTGGTCGGAGCTGGACCGACTCCTCAGGAACGAGTCTGGAACACAACCGACATTCGGCTTTTCAACATTCAGAGCATGTGATTGGACGCTGCTGCCTGTGCTCTGATTGACAGGACCGTGTGTGTGTGTGTGTGTGTGTCTCACCGATCTCATCAACGAAGATAATTGACGGCTGCAGTTTGATGGCCAGTGAGAAGACTGCGGCGGCGAGCTTCTGGGACTCTCCATACCACTTGTCAGTCAGTGTGCTCGGCTGCAGGTTGATGAAGCGAAACCCCGCCTCCTTCGCTGTCGCCTTGGCGATCAGCGTTTTACCGCAGCCCGGCGGTCCGTACAGCAACACGCCTGTTACCGTGAGGACAAAAGGGGAAGACATGTGGTCAGTACATCGTCACTGTCTCTCATGTTCCCTGTCAACCTTCTTTTCTTTTTTTTACTTCCTACACACTTTGTCCTTGATTCCTTCAAGCCTTCCTTACTCCCTTTCTTTCCACCTTTGTTCTATCACTCCATCCTTTCTTCCTCCCTCACTGCATTTTGTTCCCTTCCTGCCTTCCTTCCTTTCTCACTCACTACACTTAATACTTCCTCTTTTCTTTCCATCACTTCATCCACCTTTCCTCCCTTTTATTCCCTCAGTGCATTTTTGCTTCATTCTTCTTCCTCCTTTCCTTCATACACACTTTATTTTCTTTCCTTTCCTCTTCCATTCTTCCTTCCTCTTCTTCTCCTTCCTTCTGTCATCCCTCACTCCTTTTCTCCTCCCTTCCTTCACCTCCAAACCTTTGTCTTATCCTTTGTCCTGCTTTAATCCTTCTTTCCATCCATCCATCCATCCATCCTCATTGCATCATGTTTCCTTCCTTCCTTATTTCCTACACACTTTGTCATTGCTTCCTTTTACCCCCCCCCTTCCGGCCTTCATTCCTTCCCTATCTTTCCATCACTACCTTTTACCTTCCTTTCTCAATCCCTTTTCCCATCACTTCTTCCTTTTTCTCCTTATAATCATTTTTTCTTTCCTCTCCTTTCCTTTCCTTTCCTGCAGATATTTGTTCCCTTCCTCCATCTTTCATAATTTGTTCTGTCCTCTGTTCTGTTCATGTTTTATCATTTTAAAGATTCATTAATTAATTAATGTGTTCATGTGTGTGTGTGACCTTTAGGAGGCTGCAGCAGTCTGGATCCCTGGAACAGGTGTCTCTTTTGAACAGGTAAGATCACCGTCTCTTTTAACTCTGTGATTACTTCGTCCAGGCCGGCAATGTCCCGCCATGTGATCTATACATACACACACACACATATATACACATATATAGTCATGTATTTATATTACTTTTTTTTTTGTATTATTATATAAGATTGTATTGTAAGTCATCAGTCAAGGTTTTAAAAGCTCTTTAAGTCGTACATATTGCAGAAAAACACTTAAATAATTATAATTTCATTAATATACAGACTTAAATTACGTGTTAATATAATTTGCATTGAAATGTCAACTCTAGCTTCATAAAAAAAACAACCATTCGTTAAATATTCAATAAATATAAATAAGACCTGTTTTTTTAAAAAGTCTCTTCCTGACCCTATATTAGTATATTATATAAAAACATACCTGCATGCTGAGCGGGTCGACCAGGTGAGCAGCGATGCTCATCTCATATTCAGACAGTTTCACGTTTTTCACTCCGATCTGACGCATCAACTTCTCCGCCTGTCACACACAAACACAAGGTCACATAATGTTATTATATTCAATATTATATCAGACACATGACATTAAGCTGATTCCCATAAGCTCCAATCCTGCAAATAAAGACATTTATTTATTGAAAGGCAGGTGAGGCAGATGGGTTAGGATCTGACATGATGCTGCTGATAAAATCATCTACAAAAAGTGTGAAAAGGACAAACATGCATAATACAAGGAGAGACAAAAAGAATGAACAAGGTCAAACAAATTCAAGTTGCGGCCCTTCTGTGTGGAGTTTGTATGTTCTCCCTGTGTGTGTGTGGGTTCTCTCCGGGTACTCCGGCTTCCTCCCACAGTCCAAAAACATGCAGCTTAGGTTTATTGGTGACGCTAAATTGCCCGTAGGTGAGTGAGTGTGTGAATGGTTGTCTGTCTATATGTGTCAGCCCTGCTATAGACTGACATCCTGTCCATTCTTTAAACAATTTGCATGATGTTTATTTTTATCTCTAATTTCTGCTGAAGTCCTGAAACTAATTGCGCTGCCTTCAGGTGACCAACCGCCCACACCAACCTCCACCTGCCATTTAAGCCCCGCCCCATCGCTGCCTCACCTGTTTCTGAGCCTCGACCTTCTGCTTCCTGGTGGGGTCGATGGCGTCCACCATCCACTTGATGGTGAAGTAGGTGACCGCTCCGAATATGGTGAGGCGGAATAGCAGGCCGATGACCTCGTTCCTGCCAAGAGGGCGGGCAATGTGCTCAGCTGGGACCTCCCGCAACACCATCGTCAGGGTCAGAGGACACAGGAAGTACACGGGAATACACAGAAGTACACAAGGGGCTGCAAAGGTACAACAACACAAAGTTCTTATGAAGTCACTTTTCCTGTTCATTTATACCAGAACAGTCAGAAAATAACACAGTTAAACAAGTGAAGAACAACATATCACACATTAAATCATAAAGTTAACATTATTATTGTAATAAGCTTATGTGGCGTTCTGGATCCGCGCCTAACTGACAACCAGCTTCTATTTATTAACTAAATAATAAACATTTACATTATGATGCTTTATCTTTCTGACCAGAAGCATAGAAATGCTAAATGTGCAAAAGATCTGCTCTGAATATGAGGCGGATTAAACCTCAGCTCCGTATTCATATTTTTACATCTGATTTCTGTATTGGAGGAAGAAAATTGTAAATGAGTCGATTTCTGAATGGGGTTTGGTGAGACATTCTCTCAGTGTAGTGTAGAAACTAAACCACCCTTTATTTCTTATTCAAGCCTGATAGTTATGTTACAACAGCTCCATTTTTCTAACAGGGAGTAAGGAACTGGTAAACTGCCAACATTTTAAATCGAGTTTGGCAAGATATTTCTTTAGTGACAGGTTTCATGGTCACAAATTCAAGAAAGTAGGCTACTTTCATTTTAGGACAAGTCGGATTAAAAAGATCTACAGTCGTAATCAGATAGCTTTGCATTCCTATCTAGAAACGAAGAAACTCAAGCCAAACAAAATAGCAGTTCCTGATAAATAGTCCTGAACTCCAGTCACATTCAAACAAATGTTCTATATTCTAACAGGGAGTGAGGAAATAATAGAGTTTGGTGTAACGTTATTTTAGTTATTAACAGGTATTGGACGACGGTCATTGATATAACTCATTCGGGTCAAAGCCGTTTTGTCAAGTAGCTCCCGGTGAATCCTTCTTGGTCTCCAGTCATGTTCTAACAGCTTTGTATTTCCACCCAGAAACACCAGAATCGTAAACTGACAGTTTTTTAAAGGGAGTCTGATGGGACTTTACTGTCAGTTACTGATGCGGACACACACCGGCTCTGACATTTTGACTGAACTTCTTATCAGAGACTCTTGAGTTCTCCTCGACCCGGTCCCTGGACCATGGACGTCCCCGGACCACCGGCTGGGACTCTCCGGTGTTCACATTATAAAACCGAAAGCACCGTGGAGACGAGTTGCTAACTTTAGCATTAGCTTGACCTTCTCGGTTCCCAGGCTATAACAGCAGCTGCCCGCCCGGGTTGAGCGGCAGATATCTCGGCTGGTAAACCTCCGCGGAGCGCCAACAGCTCCGGTAAACCGGCGAGAGGAAAACAAACACAAACTCCTGGTTTATCCGGTAAAATGTGGCAGACAGGCGCTTACCTCCGGTTGTCACGTCACGCAGCTGGATTTCCCTCCTCGGTTTGTTCTTCTTTGGTGGTACAGGGAGCAGATTGCTGGTTGTCTTCTTCCTATTATTTATTTGTAACTTCCAGAAGCACTACCGCCGCCTGTAGCTCTGGAGTTTAATCAAAGCATGATGTTTAGAAAATGTGGGACATGTAATATTCCCTTGAAATGTTCCTATGAAATATTCAGTACAAAAAACAAAACAAATATTAATACAATATTAAATATTCATAAATAAAAAGGAAACAATACAAGAGAAATACATTGAATCTGAAAGTTTGTACTGTTTTTAAGCCTTAATTATACTTCACTTATGTCCTAATGGACTCAAACTAAGTGCATGGCACTTACCCATGTGTTGTTTATCGACTTCATCTTTGCTTGTGTTGTACTAACTCTCAAATGTACGTCGCTTTGGATAAAAGCGTCTGCTAAATGAAATAAAATAAAATTAGTAGATAAATTGTAACATTATACATTTAAATGATATGAATACATAAACAGAATAAAATTAATACTGAGGTAAAATGTAAATACAATATTAATACAATATTAAATATTACTAATAAAAATGTAAATAACACAAATAACTACATAGAATCGAATCAGTTAGCAAATTGTTATTCTAAACTGATATACATTTAAATAATCTGAATAAACTATATACGTTACAAAACGTTACACATGCTAAAGATAAAACGAATTAATAAATATTAAAAATATTACTATGTTGCATGTTTATCCACATCGATCCAGCAGGTGGGGCTTTAACACAACTCATAAACATCTGAAGTGAAGATTACGTTTATGGTTTCACTCGCAGTCTTCATCTTCATCATCATCATCATCACTGTGCGTCTTCACATTCAGTATTCCATTCGCAGAAAGTATACTTTATAAATGCATAGCTGGTTAAGTATCTGACAGTTTTTATTAGTTAAACTCTTAAACATATAAATATAAAGACATGTGAAAGATTCCGGATGTGAAGTCGCTCTCTGTGGCCGAAGGCTTTATTATGTAACGCCAGTGAGACTGCGCTGGCTGCCAGGTACTCACTTATAGCTTCCGATGTTAAAATGAGCTTTTTGTGATGGAGGTTTTGAATGGGAGGATAAAGCCATCAGAACCTGGCAACCTGGTGCTGGTGCTGACAGGATGCAGCAGCTAAAGTTAGCATCGTCAAGTCACTGAGTGACGGCAACTAGGAAATGACCGTCTCTAGACAATATAAGCACAAAAATAATTTATGTAATTCTTTTCAGGGACTTTTGGAATAAATTAATTGCCACAAATAATACCAAAGCATTAGCTAATCATAAATACAGGCAGAAATAATAAATAATATATTTAAAAAATGATATAAATAAAGAAATATCAACAGAAAATTGTTAAAATATTAATTAAAATGATCAAAAATAAATGGAATAAATAGATAATTAGGTCAGAAATGTTGCATACTGTGAAGGATTTATGAGGTGATACGGATATTTACAGACGGCGTTGGAAGTACAAACTTAGTGTAAATTCAACATGTTTTCTGTGAAGAAAAATTTATTCAGAGCATTTTGTTTTCTACATCCTACTTTGGGCGTTTTTCCTGAGTTCGATAAAATAAGTGACATGGTGGATTTATTAATTTCTCTGTGAGAATGTTTTTACGTGTGTGCGACTCAAACTTTAATCCTGCTGCAGTACAGATCTGAAAAAACAATGAAAAACAGCCAATATGAAAAACATAAACATGCATATGTGCCCAGACATAACAGTGAGATGTTACAAAATTTAATTCGGATGTTGATGATCTTATTTCTACAGGAACTGTATTCCTGCATATAATAATATATTACATATTATGTTAAATACTTTTATATAGATAATTATTTCAGAACGTTAAGGTATTAAAAACTTTTTAAAAATCTGTAATTATTAATTTAATAGAGGCTTAAATGGTATATTTTAGGTAGCACTACTTATATGCGTATTTGTTTGTCCTTTATTTCTTATTTTTAATCTTTTTATTATTACCCTTTATGGCAACACAGTCTTCTCAAATAGCAGCCTTTAAGTTGGGACTTATTTTGAAAGCGTCTACCGGATGTGTGTGTCCCAGTCGTTCTTCTTCTCTTCCTCCGCCTCGGAGAGGTTTTCTCTCCGCCGATCTGCGTCCAATCACGGCGGCTCCGTTGCACACCGAGGCCGGGAACAGTCCGACTGGATCCATCCGACGTCTGGAGGACTGGAGCTCAACCGAAAATAACCCCGCGGATGGTTCTATCTGCGGGTGGGGGACCTGGAAGCCCGGGCCCGCAGAGGGAGCAGGGAGGAGGCCCCGACGCCCCCTTGTTCTGACCCAGAAAACAGCTCCGACAGCCGGGCTGCCTGTCAACTAGAGGCCGGTTAGCCACTGGCCGCTTCGGAGCTCGCAGGGTGGCGCCCGCGGAGCACCGTTAACGGGACCATTTCCATCCATTAAGCCTGTTTTTTCTAATTATTAGTAATCACAAAGATCTATCGTAGCTAGTGGGTTTAAAAAAGCGACCTTCTGGACATCGGGGAGCTGGTGGCGAGCTAGCTCCGGGCTAGCTGTCCCAGTTAGCTTCTCTCCCCAGCAGCCACAGAGACGGACTCCCGGTACTCATCTTTCAACGGACTTCAACGGAGACACCGATCATGGCTGCTGCCTTAATAAAGGAGATCGTGAGCAGAAATAAACGGAGATACCAGGAGGACGGCTTCGACCTGGACCTGACCTGTATCCTTTTACTGTTCCGCCACTTTTACTGTCATTAACCTGGTTCTGTTTAGCCTGCGATGATAAGCCAGACGCCATTCAAAATATGTGTAATTTAAAGGATCTTGGCTGCATACTTTGATGACGGATAGAGCTTCTCTACATTTCGGCATGCATGGAATGGTTATTAACCAAACAACGGTGTGATAATCACAACTTCTAGAAACAGTTTATTGCTCAGGATGAAATAATTGCAGCGTCAACGGTAGCTTTAAACGTGCACAAATAATAATACATGGCTTAAATATCAGTGTGCCACAGTTGCTAGAATGCTTTCAGTTCCATGGGCACGCATGTTGACATATTAACGAGTTTGGCTTAAATTGGCTGTTTTGTTAACGGGGTTCGCAGTGCAGTGTATTGCCTGCAGGAGAACGGGGCTCAATCGGGCTAGCCAACGTTAGCAGACAGTTGTCTCTAGACTTTTTGTCTTCAGTGGTCGGGTACCGGTGGTTTTGAATCGTTTCTCAGCAGGATGTCTGGTTACGTTTTCTACGACTCGGTGAATGAAGATTTTAATCTGCCAATTAGTTGGATTTTTGCTTTTTCCTGGACAGGATTGAATGTAGCACATGCTAACAGGCTAAGCTAACAGTGGTGTCAGTGGCGTTGCATCAGCATCAGTCCGGACTGAGAGCAGCTAACAACCAGCACTATAATAAGAATAATGATCATAATCGAATACATTCACATACAATAGTTTCTTTTGTTATATTTTTAAAAAGTGAATTATCTTAAATAAATAAAAACAACAAAAACAAATAATCATATAATTGTAATTATCTTAGCTTTTAATAACAAATGCCGCTAACTAATAATATATAATAATAATATATGACTATATATAATTATACATTCTAATGATAAAATAATAAATAGTAATGATCTGAGATACAAAAATATGTGTACCGTAAGTCAAATACTTGTATCTAATCCATATAAACTAATATATTAATTATGCACAGGTCTCCAACAACTTGGAAAACTAATTATTAGTTTACAACTGAAATGAGACTATTAATTGATGCTGATCTTGTGTTAACGCCTCACTTTGTATCACTTTCTTCAGAAAGCAAAAAAATAGATACATATTTTGTGGATGACCAACATGTCACAAACAGGAAGGGAAAAGTGGACAGGCTGTTAATAGCTAAAAAAGCATAAAGAAAGTATATAAATGGCCTACAGTGATCATCCAAAACCCAGTGAAGGACAGACTAAATTAGCAAAAAACAGTAAATTATTAGACTAATATGTACATTAATAAGGCTCTATTAACCCTGTGAAGTAAGTTTCTTTAAAGTATCATCAAAAATCCACCATTTATGGTGGAAGGGTTTTTCAGAGAATCAATGTCATATTGCCATGACATACAAAATTCAAATAAAGTTGCATTTTTGTAGAAACATAAATAGTGGTTGGATGTGGCAAAGTACATTTTTTGGTTACTGGAGTATTTCCAAATACTACTTTTTTTTTTACTTTTTACTCCACTACATTTAGCTACCAGCAATAGTTACTTGTCAGGTCCACGGTTAAAATGGAAAATATGATCAATTTAAAGTGATTAGGCATGTTTATAAATTAGCATTGAACAGTGGAAATGTTTATTTACTACTATGAAGTTCGGATTCTTAGTTGAAATTAGCATGTTGCGAGACCTTGCACACAAGAGCTCGACTGCACAGACTAGATGCGCAGATGTTTGTAACAGCACTTTTCTGGTCTGCTGACAGCAAGGTTTTTTTTGCAAGTTACTGTGATTTCAACCACAAGTTTGTTGTCTACAATTTATTGTTCTTCATGGGAGTGAGGCATGTGTCCCTGGGACGCATAAATAATGAGTTTAATGCGTCCTTTTCCGATTTTAATGGTTCAGCGATGCAGCACATGTACCTAGCTGTCTTTTACATGTCTCATTTAAAACAAAAAATACAGCGTTTGCACTAAGCAGATCCAGTTAAAAACATTACATTCTGAGCTCCTCAGTGACACTGTAAAGCCATGATTGATTCTGCTGAGATGAATGGTCACATGACAAATATTCACTGAAAATCTGTTTACACAGAGCAGAGAGGAGAGGACAGGAAAGGCTGGAAACATGGAAATAGTTCAATTTGTAGATCTATATGTGGAGACTTTTTTTCCAATAGTCGTGACACTTAAGTGTTTAAAAGAAGAATTTATCAGACATTTTTTTAAAGGTTAATGTCATTCTAACTATGTTATTAGGACGTTTGAGTTGTTCCCATGTAGCCATTATTGTACTGATTCCACAGAGCTGCAGGACTTATAGCTTCTATATATATTTTATATATATTGCAGTGAAAAACAAGGCCACTGTGAGTAAAATGTAAAAAGAAACAAACACCCTGAAGCTGCTTCTTGGCGTTCAGAGGGTTGAAAGTCTGACTACAACAGTAAAAGACAGTAAAACAGACGGACAGATAAAACTTCCCTGCAGCTGTCTTTTGGATTGTGTGGACCACCTTTCAATTGATCTTGGTTCTGACATTTTAGATCATTAAAAGACCAAACCAGAATAATTGAAATGGATAAATAAATAGTACATAAACATATAACAGCTTTACAAACAGATAAAAGGACCTTATAATCAACTCTGAAGCAAACTGAAAGCCTAATGTACTAAAATAGAGACAAAAGTCACCTTTTACCTGGTCCCACTGGGTTTCACCTGGTCTCACAAAGCTGTCAATGAAAAAGTCTTAAATTGTATTTTTCAGTGAGACTCTCTTCAGGAAAGCAGCAGGTAATGAGTAAACGTGTAGTCCTGTGATGGTGTAACGGACTACAAGTTAAAGACACACTGGCTCTCATTTATGAAGCGAACATAAGGCAGAGAAGTGGGCACACGGTCATTTCTTTGCAAGGCTCTGCATTTATTAATCTGGACATGAGCGGGAGGTACAATCAAAGCTGACATCTCAACTCATGAACACAGGTTGGAGTCAGTGTGAAGTCAACATGTCTGAGTTGGAAATTGTTACGAAACTATTGTATCGATGCCTGGAGCGGATAAAACTCTGAGGAGGGTTTCTTTAAATAGTGTCAAACCAAAGCATGTTATATCATTTATTATTAAAACGTCATTACCTTTGGTGCCACTTATTAGGCTGCCAAACAAAACAAATCAGTGTTGTTGCACCTGGGATGTCAGCGTTTCAATTTCTACCTCTGAGAAATTCCTCTTCTTTTGTGCCTGTCAAAAGGATTGAGAACTATACTGTAAAACATTGCTTACCTCATGCAACCAAAAAGCTGTGAAAACTTTCACAGTCAATTCTCCAAATTCAAAATATTCACTGAAATTCTTTGAGTATATAGCTATAAATACAAAAATACAATTTTATTTAAATTTTACTGGATGTTTTGTCAGTTTTGCTGAACCAACATAAACCCCTGGCGATGCATATTTCTGTACTTTCTTAAAATGTTTATTTTGATACTATGTGTTGTTATTGGAAAAAGTTGCACTTAACTAATGAAGATTACTTAAAAAAATAATCTTCTTCGTCATATATTAGGGCATGATATTTAAAAGATGATTGTTTTCAGCCTCCACATTTATCAATGGCCGATCATCCTTAAGCTGGATACAAGCATTTAATCAATCGCACGTGAACTCTATCCTAAGATGATTTCTGCACTCGGATCTGCGCTGGTTTCTTCGTTTGATTGATAAATGAGGGACACTTTGTGTAGAGACAGAAATACACAACAAGACTGAAGAAGAAACAGCAATTATAAAATCTGTTCTAGTTTATTAACCTGTATGAGGAGTGACCTGCATGTGACCAAGTACAGGATAGTACATATTTTATGGGACATTTATGTTGATGAATTCTTTTCTGAAGACAGACTTTATCACATAAACATTTCACCAGGTGACAACTCAGAATCAGAAACACTTTATTGATCCCCGAAGGGAAACTCTGTTTCAATCCAGTTACTCCAACAAGAATCAGATGAAATAAAAAGTAAATTGCAAATTAAATAGACTTAAGACATTGTACAGATTTCAAAATACTATTAAAGCACAAGTAAGCAGCAGTAAGCAGGTAATAATAAATGAAGTGTAAGGTGTAAAATGCTGACAACGGAACATGTTGAATGTTTTCGTATATTAGTATTGTGGGATGGTTTGGATAGTTTCCTTGGTAAGCTCTGACTGATTTATAAAATGAATCCTCTGTTGGGTTTATGTTTGCTACTTTGTTTTGATAATGGAAAATGGGTGTAGTTTATGATAATGTTGCCTATTGTTTTGTATGATATATAACATGATTAGAAATGTGTCCATGAGGCAGCTCTTTTTTAATGAATCAGTTTAGCCTGTAAATTCTCATAAAACAGTTGTCCAACATGACATGAACACAGAGATTCAGTTTACTGAGAAATAAAACTGAATAATTGTTGTTTCAGCTCTAAATTCTGTAGTAATTTGTGTCGTTTTTTAATATTTTAACGTGAACATGTGAAGTCGTTGTTCAGAGGCTGTAGGATGTCAGACTGTGTGTGTGTGTGTGTGTGTGTGTGCGCATGGCAGTATCGATGACATCATGGTTTTTTACCAGAGAGAGAGGAGGTGAAAGAACAAAGACTAATAGAAGAGGTGAAGAGGAGGATGAGTGAAGGGAGTTTGCATCCCAAAGCATTCTGGGAAGTTGAGGCAGGCTGCAGACCTCCTGTTTCCTGTCTTTATGCTAAAACAACAGGCTCAATGTGACCACATTAATCTCAGACAGATTACTGTTTTTATTCTCTCTGTATCAGCTTCAAAACTCTCCAGCTGCATTGTGGGAAACCTATGATATAGACCATTTATTTATCTCTCGGAGCTGTTAAATCCTTAACAGAATGAGCAGACATATATCCAAACATCATAGCGATGGGTTTTCCTGCTGAGCGTCTGGAAGGCGTCTACAGGAACAACATCGACGATGTCGTGCGGTGAGATGAGCTCATGTGTTGTAGTTTTTGAATACTATTCCTGCTGATTCATACTTTTAAACGAAGTGAATTGTCTGTTTCTCACAGGTTTCTAGACTCAAAGCACAAGAATCACTACAAGATCTACAATCTGTGAGTATTTTTATGTATTTATATTTCAGCTATTTGACAATAATTTGACAAATTGGCTGGTTGCTGTTAGAGCCACATAGTTTTAGCTGCTAAACACAGGAGGAAAATTACTAACTGTGAATTCATAAATGTAATCCTCTAGGGGCCACGTAAGTGGGGAAAAAACAAAACAGATAAACCCAAAACCTTTAACAAGGGAAACAAACTAAAAAAAAACAGTAAAACCCAAGATTAGGTAAAATATATTTAGAATGAAAATATAGAACTAGATGTTCTCCTCAATTATCTCTTACATGTTATATTTGTAACCAATATTTAAAATTCTTCAATGAGCATGGTTGTTTCCTGAAAGTAAAAAAAAAATCTGATTGCAGATGTGCGGAACGACATTACGACACGTCAAAGTTCAACTGTCGAGGTAAGATTTGTCAAAGTCCTCATTTAAAACCTCTTTAGGTTTCAGATGAACAAAGCGTCTCACTGCTCTGTCCTGTCTGTATCTCTGTCAGTCGCTCAGTATCCGTTTGAGGACCACAACCCGCCGCAGCTGGAGTTGATAAAGCCGTTCTGCGAGGACCTGGATCACTGGCTGAGCGAAGACGAGCAGCACGTTGCTGCCATCCACTGTAAGGCAGGAAAAGGCCGTACTGGCGTGATGATCTGCGCCTACCTGCTGCACCGAGGAAAGTTTCAGGAAGCTCAGGAGGCGCTGGACTTCTACGGAGAGGTCCGCACCCGGGACAAGAAGGTAACTACACAGTCATTTAGTTAAACCTGAACCCCAACAAGCAGCTTCTTTCGTCTTTTTACATTTTACTCACTCTTAAATAAAAGAAATGTAATATAAAACCTGTATGTCCTGCAGCACAACCATGATTAGTGGGAACAACCGCAGAATAACACAGCTATAATGCCATAAATCATAAAAAGTTTAAATGGAAACGTCTGTAACCAATTATCCATTCAAGGACCGTCAGAAAGTTCAAACTCCGTGGATAATGCCTGTTTTTACAGTGTCTTACTACAATAAACGGTGGATTTTTAATAAAGAAAATATTCTTTTTGGAGGGTAAAGGTAATCTTAACTGTTAGATGTAATACTTTACATTCAGAACTCCAGAAGAAAAATGCCTTAAATAAAAGCAAAGTTTGTTGAAAGTGATCCAATAGTACTGGAATGATTTATATTTGTTTGTGTTTTCAGGGTGTGACGATCCCCAGTCAGCGGCGTTACGTCATCTACTACAGCTTCCTGCTGAGGAACCAGCTGCTGTACAAACCTGTTGCTCTGCTCTTTCACAAGATGCTGTTTGAAACCATCCCCATGTTCACTGGAGGCACCTGCAGTACGTCCATCTGTCTGTCTAAGTGAGAAAGAGATAAAACATCAGATTCTAAAGAATAAACAGTGAAGTAAATATTGTTGTGTTTGTGTTGCAGATCCTCAGTTTGTGGTGTACCAACTGAAGGTAAAGATCCACACTTCAAACCCCAACCACACCCGGCGGGAAGACAAGCTGATGCTCTTTGAGTTTCCGCAGCCACTTCCTGTCTGCGGAGACATCAAGGTGGAGTTCTTCCACAAGCAGAACAAGATGATGAAAAAGGTGAGGAAGAGTCAGTGTTGGTCCTTTTTAAAGTGTTGATGCAAACAAATGAAACATTAATTATGTGTCCTTGATCAAGTTTCTGTACCTTAAATACAGAAAGCTTCAGACCTTCTTAAGTGTGTTAAAGATTTTTTCTTTAATTCTGCACAAAATACCTTGTTGGCACCGGTTAAAGTTGTCGTAAATACTGCTTCCTCTGTATACCGTCTTTGGTATATAATCTTGGGTTTAGTTCCCTTGAATAAATTGTCTTAGGCCGGTCTTCTTGGGTACATCTTGCTGTTAATATGTTCCTGACTGAGTTGTGTGGGTTAAGCTGTTGTGAGTAAATCTACTTGGACAGGTCTCCTTGGGGAATCTGTTTTCAGGAAGTTGTCTGAAATACAGGAAAGTCTTCTTGGGTATAATGTCTTTATATTTGGGTAGTTCATTTGGTCATTTGGGTAGTTCATCACAGATGAGATATTCCTTTCTGGGGCGGATAGGGAAGAAGTAGGTCTTTACGGAGTAGACAGTTGTTCCTGTTACCTCAAACTGTTTTTGACCACTTTAGGTCCTGTCTTTCCAGGAAAAAATGTTCCACTTTTGGGTGAACACCTTTTTCATCCCGGGGCCGGAGGAGAACATTGACAGACTGGAAAATGGCAGCGCCGGGACGCCACGGGAACCAGCCGACAGAACGCACCAGAACCCGGTGATGATGATGACGACGACAACGACGATGTTGATGGGAGGAGAGACCAATGACAGAGACTTCCTGGTTCTCACGCTGACGAAGAATGACCTGGACAAGGCAAACAAGGACAAGGCCAACAGGAACTTTTCCCCAAACTTTAAGGTGAAACATCTGTTGATTGTTATTGTTTAGCGTCATTTAATCTGGTCGATACAGAAACAGAACAGGAGGTGCCTTGTTGAGTAACTGTAAGGTATGGTGGCCGAGGAGAGGGCTGAATAAACACGTCTGTCGAATATTTAATAGTTGTTAAATATAAGAACAAGGAGAAATATGTTAATAATCCACTAAAATACAAGGGCACTTTTTTACAGATATGACTGAGTTGTCTTTCTGTCTAACAACAAAGGCTCCGGGGCGTCCTGGTGGCTCACACTGGTAGAGCGTGTACCACTAAGGCTAAGGTCCTTGCCACATGTCTTCCCCTCTGTCTCCCCCTTCCATTCTCTCTGTCACTATCCAATTAAAAGAATGAAAAATGGCAAAAAAAATTATATATATAATTATATATATATATAATAAAATCTTTTTTTTTATTTTTTAAATAGTAGAAGGTCGTCCTCTTGGTAGTCAAGTTTGATTATGTTCTTGGCGCTCTGCCGGCACCATGACCAACCCAAGGACCTCAAGAATCAAATAATCTTTAGTAACGATGGACTCTGACTTGACAACAGGCTCTGACTCTTTGCTTACGAGGACAATTTCAGTCCCTGTGAGAGCAAGTTATTGGTGCTTATCTAACGCGCGTTTGTACTTGTTTGCACTGCTTCAGGTGAAACTGTACTTTACAAAGACGGTGGAGGAAGGAGCAAACTCTGACGCCAGCAGCACATCGGCCTCGGTGACGCCGGACGTCAGCGACAATGAACCAGATCACTACCGCTACTCCGACACGACGGACTCGGACCCGGAGAACGAGCCGTTCGAAGACGACCATCACAATCAGATCACAAAAGTCTGACACACAAACACACACAAACACACACACACGCTGTCACATACACATACAGATATATATGTGTACATATATATATATATATTCAGTATGTTTACACACTCATGACCCCCCAAACTTAAGACTTGCGTGTTATTAGCTAATGGGGGAATATAACCGATGGACCACAACTGATCTGCGGGACTCAAAGAGCTCAGATCAGTATATAAGGAACCCACCCCCCCCTCTCCCTTCCTCCCCCCTTAAAAAAATCTTCTGCACAGCTGGACAATCACATGGCATGGCATGGTGGTCGGAGGTGAGGAGGGCGGGCGTAAATGTGTGGGCGGGGCCAGGCCGGGCAATCGGATGGCGAATGGACAATAAGACAGATGAATGGACAGACAGGAGATTTAAAAAAATAAAGGAGTAAAACTTGAATATAAACAAACTGAAAGACAAGTAGACTTCTTTAGTGACTACACCAAGATGTTTGTTGGATAATTCCCCACAATCCCCGTGTGTCCTCCCTTCCTTCCTCAACCGTTGTAGGAAAATTTAGACTGACCAATCATTTTTTTTCTTCTATTTCTTCAATCTTCAGTTTCATTAAGCTGTTTCAGAGAATTGACTCTTCTCTCTGTGTGCTCACATCAAAACAGGAAACTAATTTTAAACTCCCCATGACAATGATATCCATGCTAAATCTGCACTTTTATTTTGTATGATATTAGGATGTTATTATGCTTCAACTCCGAAGAGGATCCATCAAAGTTAAACTGGAACTGAAACTGAATTTGGACCATTGAATTAAAGTAATTCAATTTGTTTTGGAAAAGTCAGAATTCATCAGAAGTCTTACCCTGGATAAAAACTGAACTATGGCATTCTTTTATCTCAGGGTTTATACCCTGATGTCTTTTTTAATGTGTTCTTGACATTGGTGACTACCAAAGAACTTACGGGCCCTCCAAACTATGTTGTCCTAGTCTTGAGTCCTTTTTTGGCCCAAGCTGAAACCGTCTCATTACTGGTCTTTACCAGGTTTTGGCCAGTTTGAGCTGGTCTGGACTGGCACACAGAGAGAAGTGACAGCCCTGAAGAAGACGATGAAGAAGAGAAACTTCATAATCTGCTGCAATCCTATCAATCATCTACTGTTTAAATCAAACCTACAGTACAAAACCTACTGTGAACAAATGCTATTACTACTTTTCTGTCCGTCTGTCTTCAGTTTTGCACAGTACGATTCTCTTCAGCCCTTCAATCAGCTCCTACACTTACAGAAAATGTATTTTTGTTACACTCTGACTTATATCAAACATTAAGCTAAATAACAAACAACATACACACAGTATAACCATTCCTTCAGCTGGATCTGCTTGTAAGCTATACACCTGTGTAGGTAGCACACCCTGACACAAACTAAAGAAGGAATCTGCGATTCCAAAGCGCTTGGTTCTGACGGTCCTGGGACACCAGGCTGGTGCAATTTATAAAGGGCAGTTCACTGAATAATGATGCATATTTCCAGGCAGTCCATCCATGAAAGCTTTGTTTGGCTCATGTTGTGCTGATTTCTGTCAAGGTGAAAGATTCAGTCCTTTTATAAAGCTGCTGTTTGATAGTTTCTCAAACTTGGGGTCAGGACCCAACATGGGTTTGTGTTAGATATCTGAGATGGATAGAAAGATGTTTGCCTGATAGATTAATTGTAAAAATATAAAGATAAGGATCACTGTCCTCTGTGGTCTTGGTGTATTTTGGAGAAAACGCCTGTTTGACCAAGGTGCCAGAAATGTGTTTGGAAACATTCTTTAATCAGCAGCGGCTGACCAAACGGCTTCCAGCAGGTTTTGTGACCGCAGTTGGTGTTGAGATTCACAAGGTTTGGCCTCAGTTTGTCTTTGGTTTCTGACATTTCAAAAAGGGTGATGCTCTATAACTACCATTACTCTGTCCATAGACTGATAATCATTTCACTTCTCCTTGGTGTCATTTAAGCACTCAGATTCTTACAAACTTTACCTTTGACGCCAGGAATAACAGTTTTGAGGATCACAGTAGCATTACAGCAGCTTTGAGACGAGTCTGGATTTAACAAGGAAATGAGCATTCGGGATGTTCTGATTCGTCCTTTTTAAATTGTCGACTTAATTAGAGCATCAGGCTAATCGCCAGTTGGTCAGGTGTCATGGCTTGCCTTTTTTAATTTAATTTTAAAACCTTTTCTAAAAGCGAAACAAACTATTGATGGTTAAATTTTGGATGCATCAAAGGAAGTATCCTCCTTCAAAAAGTACCAGAATTGGACTTAAAATGATTTCACATGCCTGTGTTTACGTCAACCAAGTTATAATCAAAGACAGCCAATTTGTCCAGAT
Organism: Serranus cabrilla; assembly: GCA_903364295.1. Lineage (NCBI taxonomy): Eukaryota > Metazoa > Chordata > Actinopteri > Perciformes > Serranidae > Serranus > Serranus cabrilla. The sequence continues at coordinate 70,730 of CAFUXE010001626.1, read as the reverse complement.
AACAGCCAATTGATCGGAGCATCCCTAATGATCATCTAAAGGAGCATTTGACTCCAGATGAGGCGTGGTCAGAAGTTTTAGTCCTGATGTCTGATTTCCGTCCTAACATTTGGTGCTACTACCTGTCATCGGCTCTGCGTTGGTCCTGTAGTTATTGATTGTTCATCGCAGGTTTTGGTATTAAGATTCTTTGAGTCTTGAAAGTCCCTGTTGTTTGCCCTGTAGGCCTGGTCAAGAGCCTGATCACACTAGATGCACTTGAAAATCTCAGCACTTGTTCCAAAAAACTGCAGAGGCAGAAGCTCTGACATTGTCTTAGATATAGAATGGTTTCTGACTGCACTGAAAGACGATAATGTCGAGCATGTTTGGTTACAATCTCGATGCCACAGATGTGTCAAAAAATCTGAATGACACAGACAAGGCAGAGGACAAAGAAAAAGTGACGTTTGCAGCTAGACAGGTTCTTTTCTGTAAAAGAAAAGAAGACAAGTGGAATGGGCTTTCCAATCAAACCCTAGAACAGCAACCACTGGGTAACTTAAATAGGACTCAAAGATCCTCGACGGAACAAGTAAGAGTAAAGTTGTGTCCTGTGTGATCATGTCTTGAGGTGTAGCACTCCCTATGCTAACAGGAAGTGATTTTGAACAGCCATGCCAGGCCTGGGTGCTAAGCTAAGCTAGCCGGGGCTGATGCTGAGCCTGTTGTCCATACGTGGTGCTCTATACCAGCCACAAGTGTTCGTCCAGTCTCTGTGACGCCAAGCAGCTCCGTCGTCAGCGATACGATCTATCGACAGGCTCTGTTTGTGTATTTTTACAGCAACAACAACAACAACAATACACTTCCTGTCCTGAGTCCTGTTAGGTGCTGTCAAGTCTGGCCTCACTTCCTCTAGACTCGTTCAGACACGACTGGTGTTTTGACTCGTTCAGTAGAGGGGCTAAAAACCTGAACAAGTTCACCCAGAAATGGCATTGACCTACTGCAAACTGGTGCGGACTCCAACACGAGAATATGGCAATAATAGCTGATTCCATATTTTTTGGGTCCTAATACAACTACTACGTGCAGCAAATTCTGCTCTAAACTGTGTTGGTGTGAGGATCGAATGAGGCAAATGTGTACACATTATTTTTAGGATGCTGAGGGGTCAATGTCCAAGCCTCCCAAATCTCGGCAACCAACTAGCTAATTGGTTGATACCACGTCTTATTTGGAGGCGAACAAAGCCACACAGTCTCCAAACAATATCCAAGTTTGCATCTCTCCTTGAACCTAAATGTGTTGAATAACAATACTTCCAACCAACCAATCTTGTGCGGACGTATAAATCTGAGTTTTAGTCCCTCTTGTTGAACACTGCACATGCCGGCGTGCACTAAACAGGGTTGAGGTTTTTGAGGCCAGACAGGTGCTGTCCACATCTCTCACAGTTTCAGGTGCTCTGTATCTTTTTCTTTTGACCCTTTTTACAGTTAAAAGCTTGCAGATAAGATGTCCAAGTCAGACTGGGAGATTTGGAGCTAACAATCAGTGGACAGTTATGAAGAGCATTTTCTCCTCGACTCAAAATTTGGCAACAGACATTTAGTGTATCCAAAAAAATGTTTTTTAAGTAAAATGTCCATAGTCCTGATGTCCAGGGTTCCCACACAGATCCAGAAAGTTGGAATGAAAACAGGTAAAAAAAAAAACTTTGAGGTCAAAGATCAGTGGCTTCATGTTTGGTGTTAACGTTGAAATCTGTCATGTTTTCCATTGAAGTCAACGACTTTTGAATCTGGAGTTTGTAAAGGAACCTTGAACTCTGAATTTAACTATCAAAAGCTCAAACTCAAACTCCACTGATTCCTTCAGTGAGAAAGCTTCTTTGTTTTGTCTTTCAGTCAACGCTTCCACTCTTTTCTGTTTACATCACCAAACCTGCCAAAATGAAGCTCTTTTTTTAAACTTAAAAAAATTGTTTGTTTGTTAGTTAGTTTGGAAAAGGTAAACATGGTCGTTCATGTCTGTTCTTCTTTTTGCCTTAAGGTGCGGTCACATTAGCCCGCTGATCAACAGAGACTGCCCCGCACTCAGAGCAGCAATAGAATAGTGAAGTCTACGTTTCAAACCCCTCGTTTCAGTTTTTTTATTGGCTGAAAATGCAAATTCAAGAAGTGGAGGGTAAATTCTCACCTGCAAGTCCACTGGTGACTGCTAGAGGTCACACTAACGCCCTCTCTGCACGTACACAGTTTTCATCCACGTAAACGGCATTTTATGTTACTGAAAATGGCATCAGAAATAAGGAAACAAGTCCCTCCTAAACTGGTCTAAACAGGGGGAATGCCTAACAGAGGAGCTGAAGGCATCACGGAGCCATGAGGCCCAGCCATATTTACTGGCTCCTGATTGGACAACAGCTTCTTTGTTTTCTTCTTCTTTAAGGTAACAGTTATTTTGCCCCCTGCTGGTCCGGCTGCTCTCAGAGCTTCAGTTCTGATTTTGCGTTGTCCTGTTACCTGAAATATTTTTATTATTTTTTAACACAAGGCAGGAAAACCTCTGTTTTCATAAATACTGTGTACATGCGGATGAGGCCCAGAACAGAAAATTCATTCTTGAATTTGTAGTTTTGGTTTTGAATGAAGTCGATCAAAGATCAGGCAAATGTTTGGTAGACGGGGACGTTATGTGACCGTACCTTCACTTGAAACCAACAGCAGTTTTCTGCTCCATTTGAAAAGTTTCTCTGCATCTCAAAATTCAAACATTTATAACATTTCAATCCCAGTAGAATCTTTTTTCAGGTCAAAATGTTTAAAACAAACAAGCTTTGATGAGAGGTGGTTAAATATTGAACCATCCACGTAAACATCTCAAACTTTTCTATCTGTAAAGTAAATGATACAAGTGTCCTGCTGGTATTAATATTGACATGTCTTACCAAAAGTATAAAAACAATCATAATTTAGATTAGGGTTGCTAAGCCCTGCCCTCCTTGGTTGCTGATGCTTACCTTACAATCTTTTTATTCTCATTTAATTGAATTCACAGTATTTAAATGGTGGCTCCTTCATTTCAGAAAAAAATTAACAAAATAATTTTATTTCATCATCATCAGGTGATTTCTATTTACAGCTAGCTGAAGCTACCAAGCTATTTGGGCTAACACTAGATGTTTGAAATCCAGACTGACATTTAAATGTTTCAAACTGACTTCTTTTAACAACAAAAAGTCTTGTATGTGAACCTGATATCGAGCTTACAGGCTAAAGATAACTGTAACTTGTTCATGTTGCTCATTAAGTGGATGATCACAACTTGGGGGCGGGGTTTAGTCACATCAGTAAAAACTGGATTAATATTCATTTTGAACATGTTGACCTGATGAAAATCAGTAAACATTTCGGACTGAAGTTTTTGGAGCAGAATCTTGTTGTCGTTTAGTTTCAGGGTTCCACTCATCGGTCCACAATGTTTCTGTTTATGATGATGATTGTCTTGTTTTTATTTGTCAACAAACAAACAAAAAGTCACCATAACAACCAGCCTG
>CAFUXE010001626.1:54628-67129 GCA_903364295.1 Serranus cabrilla | reverse complement strand
TAAAAACACTGTAAAGGTGAATAAACTATTTATAAACATCTGTTCTCGTCTGTGATGCTTGTGAAATTATTGTAAGAACTACAACTCCTACGTGTCTGAAGGGGTTTTCAAATTTAATTCCCCCAGAAAACCACCAAACGTTGTGAAAGACTCAGCACTGAGAATCTACTGCACAGCAGAGCACCAAGCTCCATTCTGGGAAAAAAATGAATTTATAAAACTGTTTTTTGTGGTCTTGCAGACATAACTGACAAAGCATGAATTCAGACTTTTCTCACATCAACATCGTACTGTAGTTATTTCAGCATCCTTAAGATCCGAAGAAGAAGAAATGCCAATCCAATGACTCCTGCTGTGAGGCAAGAGTGCTAACCATTACACCACCATGTAGCCATTTTTTATATATATATATATCATGGCTAAATCACTTTATTTCGGGTTTGTACCAATGTATTATTGCTGTACCAGCAGTCATACAGACACTATTCCTGGAGAAGGTGAAAGAACATGAAATTCCTCCAGATCATATTAATCCAGACATGATGCCTTCTACAACAGTGTTTCTGTTCTACATAGCGAGTTTACCGAATAATTCAGGCATATTTTGGTCCATCTCAATCCTTAACTTTTGGTTTTGGTACAAAGCCGCAATGGTGGTTATTTCCCTTGTGGATGGAAAGAATGGATTCCCATTTTTTCACAAGCAAGGCAAATAAACAAAAGATCACACGGTCAAACTCGTATGAGCAACTGGAGGCGAGCTTCGAATTTAGAGGGAAAATGTTTTGAATAAGACCTGACAGGGTGATGCAGCCCAATAACATGAAGAATTATACACACTAAAGGACACAAGATTTTTTAAAAAATGGATAAATTGCTTCTGTGGCAGGGAGTATTCAACAATGTGTGTAGCTAATTATCAGTAAACAAAGCTGATGTAACTAAGTACATTTTCTCAGTACAAGTACTTCAGAACGATTTTGACATACTTTGGTATTTCCATTTTGTGCTACTTTTTACTAATGAACTTCAGACCAAACTTCAGTCAAACAAATCTGTATTAAAAAAAATTTCCAAGTGATTTTTTTCCAGTGTCCTGCACAAATGTGTGTGTGTGTGTGTGTGAGGGAGAGAGATCTACCAGTGACTTGGCAGAAATGATAATCGGTTCCCCCACAATGCACTGCAGCGGCACTACTCCAAACGACTGGAGAACAGGCGAGGAAAAATTAGGTCACACACATACACACACACACACACACACACTGAGCCTTGTGGGCATCAAACCATAACTAATTCTGTCTTATCTGCTTCTATAAAAAGATCAAAGAAAAGTGTAAAGCAGCAGAGAAACCTTCCTCACTCTGTCTGCGTTTCACTTTCACTCAAACCAAACCTCAGTAGAGAAATACAGCATTTATACAGCATATATTTAATGTTAGTTTCCAGCTTCAGGTGAGTGAAACAGCTGGAAGGTGAGACAAACTCACCTCTTGTTAGTTCAAACACGGTAAATTCATTTCTAAAGTTTGTCAGTTTAAGTGTTTTAGATTTAGATTTTCTCCTCTTTACCTCGCTGTCAGACAGCTCTATGAGCTCTTCAAACACACCAGACTCCATTGGAAAAATCAGTAATTTTAGCTCACAGAACACAAGAGTTGTTGGTCCACCACAACCCTTGGGTTAACCCAGGTTTAAATAATCCTCAGTTAAACCTGGTTTAAGTTAACTCTTAGTTAAACAAGATTTAAGTTAACCCTCAGTTAAACCAGGTTTTAATTAGCCCTCAGTTAGACCAGGTTTTAGTTAACCTCAGTTAAACCACGTTTAAGTTAACCCCCCAGTTATACCAGGTTTTAATTAACCCTCAGTTAGACCAGGTTTTAGTTAACCTCAGTTAAACCAGGTTTAAGTTAACCCTCAGTTAAACCAGGTTTAAGTTAACCCTCAGTTAAACCAGGTGCAAGGTTAAACCAGTTGAAACTTAGATTTTTTAGGGCACAAATGAATTATTGAACTTAGATTGTTTTATTAATTTAAAGACAAAAACATTGAAAAACGTGCTGAAACATTTACATGTAATTAATCACTGATGACCTGTACTGATTATCGATTGGTGATTATTGAGTGTCTGCGTCACTTCCAGTTGTGCTGGCGGCGTCACAGTGAGGCCTTCAGCACACGAAGCACGCTCAGTGCGGACTCCACGCAGCCATCAAAGTTGGAGTGGACGAAGGAGTCACCGGCAAGGATGAGTGGCGGGTGGTCGTGGACGTTCATGTGACCGGGACAGTCCGGCACTGCGGTCAGCACCTGCAGGAGGGACGGGAGGGGTCGTAAATCAAAAGCAAAATCACATCAGGAGCATTCAGGGATGGTGGGATTTCTCAGGCTCACCTGGGAGTAACGCCACTTTTGACACTTGATGCTAGTTGGCTGAGGCAGATCGGGAAGCAGCTGGTAGAGCTCCTTTAAGATGATTGGCTGGACGTCCTGCTTGTCCTGCTCCAGGTGCTCCACACCGAACGGGACGCTGGTGTGGATGACGAGGGACGGGCCTCGACCTGGAGAGTCTGGACAGACAAACACATCCAATTAGGGACACGGGGATATCACTGTGATGTCCCACAAGTGTTATGCTGTGAGACATTCCTCCGTGGTGCATTCAAGGACACTCAAACATCTGAGAAGCTGACAGACCTGCGTTGCGTTTACGGGAGTCGTTGGCGATGTAACAGATGCAGGGGTTGTTGGAGACGTATCGAGCAGCCCAGGTGAAACTGAAGACGGCGTCCGGAGGGAAGAAGAGAGCGACGGCGAAGCGAGACGAGTACCGGACCCCGTCTAACTGCTGCCTCTGCTGGACAGACAGCACTGACAGACAGGCAGAGAGAGGAAGACATTTTTTAAATTCCCAGTCTTGAGTGTATCATGTTTGTCTTTTTATCTATTCAATCTAAATTTTCGTCTAGCTTTTATATTTTATTTCACATACCTATGTTATTATTATTTCATCTTTTATTTTTTTACAAAAAAAATGTAAATCATTTTATTGTTATTTGTATCATTTCTTTTATTTAATATCTTTTGATTCTAATCTTTTGTTTCATGTGATTTGGTCTCTGAATGTTTTTTGTCTTTATTATAATTGTTCTTGTTCAGTCATCTGTTTGAACTGTGTGTGTGCAGCTTTATGTTCTTCTGGTTTCAATGATTTTTATTAAATGTTTCTGCAGAATGAAAACGTGATTCACATCCTGCAGACACACACAGGTTATTATTAGATGCACTGTGTGTGTGTGTGTGTCAGCAGGGAGGAAATGGGCGCTGTCCTCTGTCAGCCAATAAGATGAGGAGAAAATTACATCATCATCAGCATCATCATCTAGACACACACACACACACATTCTCTCCCTCTTTCGCTGTATGTCTGTCTGTCTCTCTCTCACTCACTCACTCACACACACACCAAAATATCCAGAAAGTTCTGCAGTTTTTAAGACAGTGTGTTTAACCATCGACCAATCAGAGAGCAGGAAGAGATTTACCATCGGAGAAAGTGTATTGATCCTCTGTGTGAGTGTGTGCGTGTATGTGTGTATGTGTGTGTGTGTGTGTGTGTATTTGTATGCCTGTGTGGAAGCAGCCTTGTCAAAGTAAAAGCCCAGAGAACCAGAGTTTATGTTTATCTATCTGTAGTGCCTTCAAAATGTCTGAATTTGATACATTTTAAATGACAGCTGAGCCATTTATTCACAGATTAACATTGTAATTTTACTTCTATATTCATTTCATAACAACATAAATAGAAAACTAATAACATTCAAAAGAAACCTTTAAATTGTTATTATGAACATAAACTTTTAGATAATGAGCTATATTTTCAATTATAGATAATTTCTATAATTTTATTTTATGGAAATAAAAACCTACTTTTTAAATTTTTTGATATTTATTATATTTATGTTAATGTCAGTAATAATGTTGATATCTTTTCATTTTGTTTTCTTGTTGACTGTTTTTATTTGCTTGTGAAGACTTTTGTGACAGAAGTTTTGAATGGTGTAATTAATATATTTATTAATATTATTATTGCTACTTTAATTATTCATTATTTTTGTTCACCTGTGTTGTCTATCCCTAATGTTTAACATGATCACATCATCGCTGATCAATAGAAATAAAGCACAGCAGCTGCTGCCACCCTGTGGTCACACTGAGTCACTGCAGCTGTGCACACTACATTTTGCAAATGTTAAAATAAATAGTTTTGTCTCAATCCTCTCTAGTGGTGGAATGTAATGAAGTACTTTTATGCAACTACTCTACTATAGTACAAACTTGGGGTACTTGTGGTTTATATGAATATTTCTACTCTCTGCTGCTTTAAAGTGACTAAAGCATCAGATATACTGAGATATCTACTTAGAGAGTACAGTGCAGTACTAAATTTACTTAGTTACTCAGAGTTAAAAAGTAAGACATGTCTCACAGCGTCCCACATCTCCCTGCAGCTGCAGGATCTGGGGGACCGGCATCGTCAGGACGACAGCGTCAAACAATTCGCTGTCCCCTGCTTTCCTCTGGACCTCCCATGATGCACCCCGCAGGAACAAGCCAGTCACATGACGCTCCAAGGACAAAACAGCTCCTGAGGATAGAGATACATGCAGGAGAGAGTCAGACAGAAAGTCAGACAGAGAGACAGACAGCCTTATCTGTACTAACCAGCATTCATTCATCTTCTGTAACCACTTATCCAGGTTAACCCGGGTCACGGGAGGCTGGAGCCGATCCCAGCTACATTGGGTGAGAGGCGGGTACACCCTGGACAGGATGCCAGTCTGTCGCAGGACTGACACATAGAGACAGACAACCATTCACACGCTCACTCACACCTACGGGCAATTTAGAGTCACCGATTAAACCTAAGCTGCGTGTTTTTGGACTGTGGGAGGAAGCCGGAGTACCCGGAGAGAACCCACACTCACACGGGGAGAACATGCAAACTCCACACAGAAGGGCCGCAGGCGCGGATCGAACCCACAACCCTCTTGCTCAATGTGTGTTTTTTTGTTTTTATTTTGTTCTGTGTATTTAGTTTTTCTATTTGTTAAATTGGCACTGTTTTGACTTTTGAAATGTCCCCTCTTGATTTTGTTATGTCACTGGAAAATCAATAAACAAATGTTTTAAAAAAAAGAGATTTGTTGACAGATTAAACTGGGAAAACATCTGCAATGTAAGGGCAGTGTGATTCAAACTAGGGATTAGGCCTGCACGATAAATCGTTATAAAATCGCGGTCTCGATTCACCCCTGTATGCAATTTAACTCTTCATTGATTTCGGTTCTCATTAAATTTTACAAGCCGACTGCATCCGCATCACAAACGCGACTTTCTTCTGCGAGTTAAAGCGCTCCCACGCGCTGCCTGCAACCCTCACCTTTCTCTGTTCTCTCAAAGCGAGGCTTCACTCTCAGCCAATGACAAAGCGCCTTGTAGTCACGTGTTTCGCTTGCGAAGTGAACGCGGTAGTTTGGATAGCTCTGCGACACGGTAAACAAGATGAAAACGCAGATACTAACCGGCCAACCCGAACTCGTACCAAAAAAGGCTCCCATTCGGTTGTCTGGAAGTATTTTGGATTTAAACTAGAAGACGACCGTCAGTCTCAAGTGATTTGCAAAACATGCTTTTCCATCATTGCTGCAACGCAAGGTACCGCGACCATGAAGTGCAATATGATGAAGCCGTGCAAGACACGTCCACTGCCAGCTATGTACACGGAAGTGCGCACAGGAGTCCAGGCACAAGTCCATGGCGCGGATTAATTTGCTGCAACGACCAATTTATGGTCCCGCAGAAGCATGGAACCGTACATGAGCCTGACGGTCCACTTCACAGCGAGCGGACCAGGCTCCAAAGTTTCGGTCATAGGCTACATCTGGCAATTGGTGAGTCTCTCTCTTAAAAATTGTCCAATATATTGATGCTTATGTGTTTTGTTCAGCAGGATAATCTTCACAAATAAACACAGCTTTTACCAAGTTTGAAGCATTATTGCAGCTGACAGAAGTAAAAAGCTAACATCATGCTATAGCAAACTACACCATGGTCTGATAACTTGAACGTCACAACCGTTACACTTCAGAAAGTCTCCGACAAGCTGACCAGCGGCTTCAACAAGCTAGCCAGAATTATACATAGAACCAACAGGCCAGCAAATATTTTATTGTTGACTGCAATACTACTGTTTGGTTTTCACATGCATAATAGTAGAAAAAATAAGGAATTATATTTAATTAATTTGCTGATAATTCTCTGAAAGTTTCATATTCATAAATGTAAATGTAGCCATTATAAACCTCTCTTCTTAGGTTCTGAAAAGAAAACTAAATCTGTAAAAAGCTGTAAAACTTTAACTTGTGCTCTCTGTTTAACATGTTTATTTCCTCTTTTATACATTCATATTTTTAAAAAAGGTGTGTACCTGATTGAGACAGGAAGTGTTTAACCAGGCTGCCCATGCCCAGTGGCGTCATGTAGTCTGTGCTGCCATCTTTGTGTTTCAGTCCTTCAATCAGAGCCTCCAAAGGCTGCAGCAAGCCACAGGACTGCAGCTCTGAGTACAGGCTGTAGGAAGTGTAAAAATTAGAGTTCTGAGTACAGACTGATAGGAGAGTTTCACAATAAAAGCTCCGAGTACAGACTGACAGGAGAGTTTCACGACAGAAGTCCAGCAATTCTGACTACAGACTGACAGGAGAGTTTCACGATAAAAGCTGTGACTACAGACTGACAAGATAGATTCACAATAAAAGCCCTGAGTACAGACTGACAGAAGAGTTTCACAATAAAAGCTCTGAGTACAGACTGACAGGGAGAGTTTCACTATTAAAGCTCTGAGTACAGACTGACAGGGAGAGTTTCACCATTAAAGCTGTTATTTTGCAGACAGATGTGTGTTGTACCTGTGGTGAGACTTAGCGTAGGCAGATGTGGCAGTGACGTACTGAGCACCGAGATCAGCTGAGAGAGACAAAGGGTCGGGTGGACGACTGGTGGTCATCCTGCCACCTGAGAGACAGACAGACAGACAGACAGACAGACAGAGGGTCAGGTTCAGGTCTCCATTAAGGATTTAAAGAGTTTAATGTTGTCTCCTGCGACTGCTCTCTGTTTCTCTCCCTCTGCACCAAACTCCATTATAAATGGCATTACTTTTATCCTATTTTCTTAGTGGCAAAGCACTAGAAGCTATTATAAATGTGTGAGGTTATGCATTTGAATGAAAGGAAACCTTCTCTAATTCAGCAATTAATCTAAACACCAAACAAAACTTCTTCAGAAAAGAAAATATTTTTATGTTGGTCTCACCTCTAAATGAGCGTAGCACATAAACTGACAGGATACAAGGGCTGCAGTGGACCACCACAGTATATAAATAGCTGAAATTATATTACATTTAAGACAGCTTTTTTTTTAAAGATAAAGTTATAATTAAGGATAATTTCCACACCGAATTTCGGAGGTGTTTCGATTGGTATAAAAATGTCTTCAGTCTTGTTCTGTAGTGCAACCCTGTGTGGATGTAAACTCGGGAATATTGAATTGATGATTTCTGAATAAAGATCTGACTGACACCGCTGCAGAACCACTTGAGCCCCTCGCCTTATTGCACCCAAACCTGCGTGGACCAAAATCTGTTTACGTTTGTATGGTGTGATGGACGTCACCACACGCCCCTCTCTTCAGCTGACCCTCATGTTTCAGGTAAATCAGATAAACAGACGCAATTGACTTTATACTGTTTCAAGTGCTGCTCTCACTTTTAAATCCTGTCCGCATAAAAACATGCCATTTTGTATCATTTAATTTATCTTCTACGAATATTTTAAATCCGAGTTAAAGAAAAGAGCCTGCTACCATAAAGTTTGTGTTCAATTCTGCACTGCACTGTGTGGCTGTTGATATTATATTAAATTGTGAGTTATCTGAATGAATTTCTGACTGAGGCTTACCTGCGCCCCTCGCTTTGTCCCACACTTCTATATGCACTTTGCTCTGCAGCTCTCTCCTCAGCAGACACGCGCACAGGCTGCCCGTCAGGCCAGCTCCGACTATCAGAACCCGCGACATCTTTTAACACGGAACCAGGAGCCGGGCTATCTCTAATAGCGGCGTTATGAACCGGGTTAACGGCTCCGGTTTGGCATATCTCATGCTCCTCCGCAGCAGAAAGTTAAACACGCCTCCTGAGTTACAAAACAGCTGAAAAAAAGATGGACAGGAAAAAACTATCCCGGGTCGGACAGAGATCAAGTTACCCGGAATATACACATCCGCCTGAGATTTTCAAAATATATGTCTTATTTCATCCAAATAAATCCCAAAGATAACTTAAAAATATAGAAAAGCATTTGCCAACATTTGTTTCCAAAGTCAAATCAACTAAATAAATAATAAGATAAAATAAATAAAATTCTTTCTCCCCTCCTTCCTTTTAATATATGTTATTTTCTATTGTTTGTTTATCGTTTATTGTTGTTTATTGTTATTATGTGGACATATAAAATGAAATACAAAAAATAAATCCATTACTGTAAATGAAAACAATTAAGTTGAGATAACTGAATCTATTTACATTTTATGATAATAAAATCGAATTAATTTTCATACGCAGAGATTTTTTTGTTTTTGTTGAATTTCAGTTCATAATTCTAACTCACATTTTGGTGCTTTTGCTCTGAAGGTGATTCTGATTCGACTTAAAAAAGTAAAATAAACGTATTAGTGTTTATTTTATGAAGCTCGTATTTTGTGTTGTACGAAATGTATTTGAGTTTTCTGTATTTTATTTCTATTTTTACATTTTATTTTTGGGACAGATCGTACTCGGCCGTTTCCGGTCTCTTTTCAGGTTTTTCTGTTTCCGGTTTCTGTGTTCTTTTTCTGTTTCCGGTCCGTGTTGATTTGATCAGAGGGAGGATCTGATCAGCAACATTATTGATCAGCAGGAAACAAACAGTTAATGATACTAATAGCGCTTACTTTAATCTGACCAATCACAGAGAGGGACTCCCTCTGATGTCACCGCCGATATCTTCCGGCCGTTAAAAATAAAGTCAGCTGATCAGAAAGTTTCAGATCGTCAGAGCGCTACAGACAGGTGAGTGACCCTTATCAACGTGTTATTAACTCTTAATTAACAACCGAATAACGTTCAGCTGTTTCTGACCGACGAGTGCTGCTAACGGCGTTTATTACACCTTTATAATCATTCATATTTATTTGCAAACTAGACTGAAACTTAATGTAACTGTGACACAAAGGGATAAAAAACAGGCTGAAAAGCTGAAACTGAAGTTAATCTGACACAACACAGCTGAACAATATGCAGCAATAACTTATGTGCAAACTGGAAACATAACAGAAAAATCTTTTTTTTTCTAATCTATTGTTATTTGACACAAACAAGGCTGGAAACCTGAAGCACATTTGGAATTAGATATAGAGTTAAATCTTTCAGCAGATGGAAACCAGGCTGCTCAGTGAGCTCATTAGAATGCAAACAGACTGTAAAAAGCCTGGTAACAGAAGAAATGGTGATGTAACTTTGGCTAAGAGGAAGTTAAAACCTGTTTTAACATTAGGATTATCACATGCTAAAAAATGAAGAAAAACTAGGCTGAAATAGGGTTGAAAATGTAAAAGTCAAGTGGGAAAAAAAGAGTGAAAAACACCTCCTAAGTTCTGAAATCAGGTTGCAAACAGACTGAAAGCAGAAGAAAAACTTTGGTTAAAAACAGACCAAAGGTCAGGGAAACATTAAGCTGAAATTGGAGAAAATCAGAAGAAAAACGGAAGAAAAACAGGCTGAAAATTTAAGAAAATAGGCTGAAATTATTATGAAAGTTATTAATTTTGTTGACACAAAAGAGATTAAACAAAGCTGAGTTCTAACAGTTTGAAACAGGTTGAAAACTATTGAAAACTTGATATTAAGGCAGCACAAAGAGGAAAAAAATGAGATAGATACAGGACTAAAAAAAAGGCAGACAACAGAAGAATGGAAGTTAATGCTGCATAAGAGTTGAAAAACTGTTAACTTCTAACTTTCGTAACAGGCTAAAAAAACAGTAAAATGATCCTAAAATATTTCCACATTTGATCTGATCGTCACAGAAACAAACCGCAGAGTCGCTGAGGCTGAAAGACTGTTTTCACTCATCTGTTTCACATGATCTTCATCTCGTCATCAGAGTTCAATGAACTTCTTTCAAACATTAGAAACACATTTATTTATTTATAACAGAACAGAGTCAAACATCGTCTCGACTGTGTGTCACAACATCTGTGAACATCTGTATCAGCTGCTGCAACACTAAGTCAAACATGCTGAAGTTGTGACAACAGAGAGAATAGGTTATTTTTCAGGCAAAAGAGGTTCGGCTGGTGACTCATTCTGTGAACTTTGACCTCAAGCAAATAGAAACACAAGCTGATATCAGCTGAGCAGAGTCCAAACTGTTTATAAAGTGTTTTATATTTTAGCTTTTCACCTCAATAATCAAACACCGCCTCCAGAACACACAAAACTCTGTTCCCTTTCTCTTCTGTGCCAGACTCCATGATAAATATCACTGTTTTTATGTCATTTAGCATTAGGAACTGTTAGAGTTTAAATATACATTTGAATAACAAGGAAATATTTACTTTGAGAATAAATCTAAACAGAAAACAAAACTTCAGAAAAGATTGGTCTTTTCTGCTGATTTGTAAAATTAAAGATGATCAAAGATGAGAATAATTTAAGTTTACAGTCTCCTGATATGTAAAGTGTCTTTTATTTGTTCTGCAGTTTGACTGTGAGCTCTGGAATATTCAATATATTTTTGAATGAAGATTTGAATGAGCCTCGCCCTGCTCCACTCTCTGAACTTTAGACCTGAATGTTGAAAACAAATCGTGTGACTGATGATGTCACTTCCCTTTTGTGATATTTCAGGTCCGTTGTGTTTGAAGACACTGACAGGGGGTGGGGAAGTTACAGCTCCACAAAGTCCAGAAGATAAACTGTGTGTGTGTGTGTGTGTGTGTCAGACAGACGATGCAGTGTGTCGTGGCTTGTGTGTTGCTGCTCTCCGGTCTTGTCCAGAGTGGGCCGTCCCCCCCTAGACTCTCTGATGTCCAGCGGCACTCTGATGAGCTGGAGCTGGACCCTGAAGTGCACATGAACATTGTGAGTTTAAGTTCCTGCAGCTGTATGGAAAAAGTACAATCAAATGTGTTTTGTGCAGAATAACACAGTTCTAATGACATACATTATAACGAAGGAAAACACAAGTTATATTTCTGATTTAGTAATTTTAAAAAAGTTTTGCCCCATGTATTATACATATTTAAACTATGGGCCTGTTCCCAGCCTCTCCCGTCCTCTCACCTCTGCTCTGTGTAAACAGCTTTTTCAGTGAATAGTGGTCACATTAGCTCAAGTTCTCTATTTCAGTACAAATCTGAGGTACTTGAAGTTTTTCAGCTTAAAAACCGGTTGAACTTTGCTGCTGCTCACATGTCTGCGTTTCCTCCTGTCAGTCAGCACTCAGGGTATTTTTATCCCATGCACGAGTCTGATTACAAAACTGTTTCAATAAAAGACAGGAAGTGAGACTGAACTTTCTGTGTGTGTGTGTGTGTGTGTGTGTGTGTGTGTGTGTGTGTGTGTTAGACGGAGATCATCAGGTACTGGGGTTACCCTGCAGAGGAACATGAGGTGCTGACGGAGGACGGGTACATCCTGACCGTCAACAGGATCCCACAGGGACTCAAACACACCTCAGGTTAGATTCGGCTCGGTTCATCTTTAACTCATGGACGTATAAAGAGAGCTGATCCGGTATTGGAGGCGGGGCTCTTTTCATTCCAGTTAAAGCTAATCCATAAAAGTTCTTCTTCTGAATTCTCTCTTCTGCATTTACTGGGCCAATGAAACAGCACACTAAAGACTTCCACTTCCTGTTTAGCGCTCTGTTAACTTTTCAAATGTTATCTGACCAAATGGATCAACGTCTCACTCCGTACAAGCTGATCACAGTCGGCAGGTCGAGGTTTCAAACTAATGGAAACCTGAAACTCTGAAACTCTGGATCACTTTTAAATCAGAACTGAAAACTAGTCTTTACAAACACTTTATATATGTGTGTGTGTTCAGGTGCGAGGCCGGCGGTCTTCCTGCAGCATGGCCTCCTGGCTGCAGGTAGTAACTGGATCACCAACCCACCAAACTCCAGTCTGGGCTTTGTGCTTGCCGAGGCTGGATATGACGTCTGGATGGGAAACAGTCGAGGAAACACCTGGTCCAGGAAACACCGCACACTCTCGCCAGACCAGGACGACTTCTGGCGGTTCAGGTAACCTCACCTGAGGAGCTGACATATCACCTGACCTCACAACACCTGCCATCACATCACATCACCTGTGTGTGTGTATGTGTGTGTG
>CAFUXE010001625.1:11565-29091 GCA_903364295.1 Serranus cabrilla | reverse complement strand
ACAAAAATATATATATTATTAATAATAAATGTGGGTACAGAATTTATGTATAAGTCTTATTTTTTATATTCTTTATTTGTTTTTTATATCTATGTGTTTTTTATATTTCCCCACTGCGGGATAAATCAAATCTTATTTTAGTAAAGATTGCAACATGAGTGCAAAAAGAAAATTTACCTCCTGGTGTTTTGCAATGAATTATTTCAGATTATGTGTTAAAATACTGTAGGGGAAGCTAAAATATATATATATATATGTATAAATCAGATTATCAGGTTTATATGAGTGGGCGCCTGAAAGATCTGGACTTTATTTTGCAATGGTGGCTAAATTCCTTAAAGATATTTTTGCTACTTCTCTATTATTTCTTAGTTTGGGGTTTATTTCCTTATTATGTGGAAGCCAAAGACAGTTGTGCAGTAAAATTTTATAATGTTATAACAAGACCACAACTTAACTACTGTGCTTACTTAGAATATCAAAGAGTGAATATTAAGGCTTTTATTTTGGTAGAGGATCTTTTTATTGCAGTGTAGATGCTTTTTTTTCTGCATCTGTGGCTTTGAAGCGTGCTGTGGACAGGGGCTGCAGCAAAATGTATTTTATTGATTTTTAAATCATACAGTGTTTTCTGTATCAGTTTTTTATCTGACAGGGAACTGAAGCTGTTGTCTGTCTTTCTTCAAAGCCACCAGCCTCCATTGACAAAAACAGCAATTTTACCCTTCAGAACACGAGAGCTGCTGGTCTCACTTTACCTCCATCTTACTGGTTTGTTTATTGGTTTTATCGTGTGACTTTCAGATCTGAACTACTGCGTCCACAGCAGTTTATCCTGTGCCAATGTGGTCGACTGTGTTTCTGATATTCACAAAAGCTGAGTGAGCGTTTTAATTTAGAAAACCTGGAAAGAATGCAGGTTGATGGAAATGAGAAAAAAAGGAAAATAAGACTTGTCTTCAGCTGTCATGTTGGATTGATTTGGCATTGAGAGCGTGAAAGAGGCGAAGATGAAACGCTGAGGGAGAAAAAGAGAAGTGAAACAGAGAGAAAAGATTCCCCAGGGAAAGTGTGTGACGACATGTTACATCTCAGCAGTTTAATTCTGTGAAATCGAGCTCATCATTTCCTCCATTCATGCATGGGACTGTGTCATGCACGTAGGAAATGTAGCTCGCCTGACAGCAGAAAACGCTCCTCACACATGGCAACACGGACTAAAAATAGCTCCGAAGCCCCTCGTTCACCACTATAGGATATCTGCTCTGCAGGCGTGGGATCCCCGGCTGCTCCGCTCCACATATTCAGTCTCCACTTTTCACACAGCTGCTTCTTTTTGGGGGGTTTTCTGGTGATGGAAACACTCCTCCATTGATTTACGTAATGCTTCTCAGAAGAGGTTATTTTGCTGAGGGACATTTTGAAATCTCTGTTTTCTGCTGAGTGTTTCACTTTGCTGTCCGTAAAACATCATTTTTTCGCAATGTGTTTTTATTTTAACGTATGAGATTCTGATGAAAGGTCATTCGACTGATGACGAATGTGGTGCATCTTGGCTGAAGTGCACAAAAACCTGCAAGTTTACAATGTCGTACCTGAGGGATGAGATTTGAAAAGACTTGCACATGCTGCTGGAGTTATTCCTACAAAAGTAATGCACTGAATGACGTTGCAGTCTACTGGGATTAATTCCTGTGTTTGTTGTTGTTCACAAAAACTCACAACACACTCGTACGACATCAACATTTCCTACGTGCAATACTGTGAATTCAACCTTTCAGCCTGTAAAGCACATACAGGGAATTTGAATCTGTTTCCTGCTTTATCTTCCTCCTTTCTGCCCTCGTGTGTTCTCCCACCTGTGCTGATTACTGCCCCGCCCCTCATTGTTTTCACCTGTGTGTTGGCTCTCTGTTCCCTCGTGTCTGTGCCACTTCACAGTAAGTGTTTCAGCCTGTTTCCTTGTGTTTGGACTCGTTCTTTGACCTGTTTATTCCTTGTCATTGTCAAATATAATCAGGGATAGTTCAGATTTTGCTGCACTGCTGCAGATCAGGAGAATAGAGCTGAGAAAAAGTAGTGCCACAGTGGATAGCAACAAAAAATGGGTGAATATATTCGAAGTTTCATTCTCTGTCAGATTGGCCGTCGTTCAACCTTTTGTTTTTGCTTTCAAGCTTCTGACGTCGAGCTCTTTTAGGCCACTTTCGCAGGTTATCCGCAAGGCTCTTGCAAAGGGAAACAAAGATTGGATGTGTTGGAATATGTGAACAGACGATAGTTGCTTTTCCATCAACGAATGAAGATTTGCATGAGAAAAGCTTGATGGAAACGTGTGCAAAAACATTTTGACGATCACTTCAGGTGATTTTGTCTTTTTTTGAAAAACAGTTGATGTGCTTTTCAGAATAAGTTCTGATGTAACGAACACGACTGTTTCCTGACATGAGAGAACAATTATAAATTGTCCAATTTAATCTAATTCCTGAAGACTTTTCTCCATTTTCTCTTCTGGGCGGCCAAAGTTGTATGATAAGCGACCTCTTTTTATATTTTATCTCTTCTACTGTTTTCTTTGTTTATTCACTCTAAACCAGTTGATGCAAACGTCCCTAATTAGCATTTTCTTTAATGCAGCATTTCAAAATTTAGTGATCCTTCTTTTGTTCTTGCTCCATTTACTGAACATCTTGCACCAACATGCATCACTGAGAGGCAGAACGGTGTTTGTATGTATCTGTAGCATTCAGCACCCGGCCACCATCTTCAGCCTTCACCAGGCCGAGTGATGGATGTGCAGCTTAGCGTGGCCATCAGGACACCAGGGCCATGTGAAATAATCCGCTCTTTCACTGGCACCCAGCTCAGCGTGGCATCACATGCCCTTGAGCTGTCCTCTCTTTTTCACTCAGCATCCGGAGAGGTCACAGAGGCTGTGAGTGGCAGGGAGGAGGAGGAGGAGGAGGAGGAGGAGGCGTCCGTTTATGAGAATAAAAACAAGTGCGTGTACGTGCACATCAGGGAAACCAGCAGCGTTTGTGAGTGTGAATCACCAGGCGAAGCAGAAGCAGCACAGCAGCGTCAGCCGCCACAGGAAGGGACTCACACAGATTTTTTTTTTACAAAGACAGTCATGAATCAGATTCACTGCAGGAGTGACGCATGCAGATTGGTTTCTGTTGATGCTACGTTAAAACTTTTCCCCGAAAAAACTTGTTTACATGGCAAAAAAACATGAACTCCACATCAGATTGTGAAAGTGTGGTGACTGGCCCGGCTGCTGGGATCCTTCCTGTTCAGGGTCATTAAACCAGTGTCCAGTGACGAACATGTGTTTTGAAACCAGTTTAAATTCTTCCTCAGCAGACGCTTTTTTTGTTGTTGTGAAACTGTGTCACAGTGCAGGACACATGTCATTATTTTCATGATAACGCAAGATCAGCATTTCTCCGAGCACAACTCCATGTTTTTTGGAAGTAAAAGTAAATTAACTCCAGTACTGGACTTACGTAAAATTTTAAGGTGCTTTACTTAAGTAATTAAATTTCCTTTATTGCTTTCTCAACTAATTTTGGACGTAATTGTTGTACTTTTTACTCCGTTACATTGATTTTAGGGCCTTGCGTGATAGTTACTTTGCAGATTCTGAATATTGAAACATGTATAATTAATAAATGATGATATAATATTGTAGATTGGCATGTTGGTCATTTAAAAGATACATTTTGCCATTTAATTTAAAGGCATTTTCATCAGCACAGACCCTTGGGGTGTTGTTGAGGCTGCACTTTCACACAATTAACAAGTTGTAATCAGCTCCATATTTTATGTTAGCACTAAATTACACATATAAGGTGATTTTGCACGTCATAATTAACATTCAGTGCCAACATTTTTATCTGAAGTGCAGGACGTAGTAAGAAGGACAGTCACAGTGACTCAATCAGAACTATTCTTAAGACGCATTTATTTGTTTTTAATTTATTTTCTTTGTTTTCTGTCATATGATGAAATGGTGGATTCGCAGACTGGAAATCAACTCACACGCTAATTAAATTCCCCTTTTTATGCACCACAGTCTTTACCTGCAGTGAACTTTATGCAGTTAGTGATACACAGATTGCACTCCATAGAAATGTGTGTTGAATCATCAAAATCAGAGCTAAAAGATGAATAAATATTGAATTTATATCCGTCAGATGTCCAGAACTCTAATAGGATGCCGGCCCAAATGTTGCTAACATGTTAGCTTGAAGAACGTTTTTTAAGCCTGAGCTGCTGTGAGTTTGTTCTGCCCTCTAGTGGATCATTCAGGGAGATCTGAGTCCAAAAAGCATCTGAAACTGGATTCACGTTACGTTGTTATTATTGGGAAGCTCGCTCTGGATTATTGGGTTTGATGCTCTCAGCTAATCGCCCGGCTGACTGCAGATCAGATCAGCCAACTGTTCATGTTTTTGCCCCTGAGCGGCCCTGTGGTTTCATCAGGAAACAAACCCTGAGCTGCTCAGTAGACTGAGAACTTGTCTGAACATATATGTATTTTAAATATTGTTTTTATATATAAATAATCTGTTTATTTAGGGGAATGTGTTGCCTCTAATCAAGGTTTCATGTTCCAGTGTCAGTGGTGCAACTCCACAAAGTGTCACCTGATGGCATCATAACACTTTATGTTCACACTGTGAAAATACTCCACGACAAGTAAAAGCTCAAAAGTATCAAAATATAAATCCAAATGTAAAAGTAATCATGCAGAATTAACCCTCTCTATTATAACCCCAGTATTATTTTTTATGCATTTTTGTCAGCACAGTTTTAATTCTGTAAATAAAAAGCTCATATCCTCATATTTAAATGCTGCCGCTGCATCGTATCTGTGAATGTTTTGGTTTTTGTTGAAGGAGTTTATAGGACGTTAAACAGAGCTGGATCCTCTGGCGTTATGCAATAATTCACATGTTGGACTCATTCCAAACTACACAACAGGGACAGAATTAAGAGCACATTCAGCACAGCATTTAATGGAGGGATTTCTCTCTCTCTATATATATATATATATATAAACAGGCTCTATTTTGGTGCTTTTTATGCACTCTTGCACCGTATTTACACTCTCAAATCCCAGCTTGATTAAATAGTTTTCATTGTGATTTGAAGTGTCACGAGTACAGACAGTCGTATAAACACTATAGATCAGATTTGTACATTAAAAACAGTTGTATAAATATGTAAGTATGTGATATTCTTTGATGGGGCAGGGTCATGTAGTGTGCACGTCAATAATGTGTGGATGTCATCACTTAAAATCTGGTCTTTAGCTTGGAGTCAGCAGATTCTTGTGACTCACCCTCCGTCTGTCTGTGTGAGCTGACAGACTGCAGACAGCTGCGTGACTTTCAGTTACTCTGAGTGAAACTCGTCCCGTCTGACCTTTCACACGGCGACCTCTTGACCTCTAACCCTGCACCCTGTCCTGCAGACGACGAGGTATTTTTAGCTCTCAGGCGAACCTCAGAGGATTTACTGTTGAGCTGGGTTCTTTATGATTTGGAGGTTTTGGAGGATCCCTGTGTGGGAGCGGCTGAGCTGACGTGTTGTGGGTTTGTTGAGGATGTGTGAGGAAGCAGGGAAACTCACCTCGCTTTGTTTGGAGGCTGCTTCTGTAAAATGACAGGGTCCTTTAAATTAACAAACAATAATAATAAGGAGCGCACGATTTGGAAAAAGTATCAAATTGTGATTATTTTAACTGATATTTTAATTTGCGATATGATGGTTTTTGCAAGAATCTGTACCAAACAGTTTATCTTGAGTCTGCAGAATATTATATATTATATTATTGGATTATTATTCCTGATGCATTGAGGTAAACAGCATTTTACTGTTGTCATGGTAGGGCTCATTTGAACTACTTAATATGATGTAATGAGGTTTTATTTATAAAGATGGATAAAAATTTTACAATATTTTCCTCTAAAATGTAGTGGAGTACATGTATAAAGCTACATGAAATGGAAATACTTAAGCAAAGTACCTTAAAATTGTACAATAGTGAGTAAAAGTACCTAGTTAATTCTTTAACTCTTTACACTGAAAGAGATATTTCTGCATCTCTGCCAAGAAAATGTGTCAGAGCTTCAAATGTTATTACTGAAGCTGCTCGACATCACAAGGTGACGGTGAGCAGCAGAGAGCCAGTAAAATAAGATAATAAATAAGAAAACAGCCAGTGATCTTGTTGGGAACATTTCCTGCTGTTACATCTCACTTTAAATGAGATTGATGTTTAAGCTTTACATGCTTCCTTCTTTGTTCTCAGTTATTCCTCCCGTTAAACTCAAAAAAGCCCTGAGCACTAAGAAAAATATAATCTTTACTTTGCAAAAAGAAACTCTTAACTGACATGATTGAATCTTTTAGCCTCATATATTTAAATTCGGCAACAAATTTGATGTATTGGTTGTAATTTTAAAACTAAAAAAATATTTTTTTTCTCAAAATGTGAATATTTGCTGCTCTTTCTTACTGTTTTGTTATGATTGTTAATTGAATATATTAACACTGTTGGTCACAGAAATCAAGCAATTTAAAAACATTCCCTGTTTCCATATATATATATTACATTTTATGGATAAAAAAAATATTTATAAATTAATTGCAACAATGCTCTGCAGGTTAATTATGATTAAATAAATAAATAAAATTAGGCTTATTTTTTAATTTTTTGATATATATATATTTATTTATTCATATATAATTTTTTATATTTATGTATTTTTTTTTCCTGTTGTCCTGGTTTATGTATCAGTTGTGTATGATATTTGTAGGTATTATGATTACTTCTGATACTTTTCTGTCTCTCAATGTTTTTTATTATTATTATTGTTCTACTTGAAAAATGATAAATAAGTCATACTTAAAAAAATAAGATAAAATTAATACCAGTTGAAGAAATGAGCACAGCTTTAACACACTGACTGTGTAAATCTAAAGTGACCTCTGTGAGAGAGGAGAGGATAAACAGACCACACCTCTCCTGAGCAAAAACCGTTTTATTTCTCGTTGAAAGGAACTTGGTAGAATATTACAGCAGAACACACATGACTGAAACAGCTGCCATTTCACGTAACACAGTACAGGAAGAAGGATGTAGTTCAATCTCATGTGTAATATTATATATAGTATATTTATATCAATAGAAAAGAAAAAAACTATTGCTCCCATGTGTTTATTTTTTTCATATGGCATTTCTCTGCTGTGTTGAAGTGGGTAAAGTAAAATTCAACGAGAGGTTTACACACCAAAGGAAGTGGGACAATGAGAGTGACATTCCCGAGAGCACGGGGAACTTTGTGGCTTTTTTTTTTTTTTTTATTAGGCTGAGAAGTAAACTTTTTCCATTGCAAGAAATAAAACTCGAAACCGCTCTCAAAAATGGATAAATACCATCATACAGCAATCAGAATATGCAAAAGAAAAGAAAACAAGGCAGCTCCGCGGAAGAGCACGCATGCAAAAATTATCATATTTTTTTTAAAAGGAGCACTAAAGACAAAATGTTGATGATTGCAGGTGTTTATGTTTGCGTCATATGGCAACTGATGGAAAGCCAATCTGTGACAAAACATGGTAAAACGTGTGGACTGAAACGAGGGACAACTCGATGCTATGTAAAGTGAACTGGAGTGCTGAGTGTTTGCTGACAAACTACTTCAATGAAGTTGTTTCTAGAAATTGCTATAACATACTTTGTTATCAATTTGTTGTACTCTTCTTAATTTCCTCTAAGGAATAAAAGAAATGTTAGGAAAAAAGCAGGTATGAAATATCACCCTGGACAGTTGCATCCAAGTTTAGTGTTTTAAATAAGCCACTTTAGGCAGCGTTATCTAATAAATGTCTCATGTTTCTAAGACATATTTCAATATATCTCTTTTGAAAAATAATTCTATCTATACTTGATCTTTTTAGTAAGTAAATCTCTTTCCAGTATATTTTTTTTTCTTTTCTTTTTTTCTTACGCACCCTAAATAAGTCAACAAGGTCAATTCCCTTGAGACCGTAGCTCAAGCCCGGCAATATTAAGCTTTAACTCGAAAAAATCGTGACCAGTGCTGGAGGCCTGAGCTCACCGTGCCCCCTTTGACAAAAAGGTCACAGGGGTCAAGAGTGGGCCTGCATCATATGAGACATCATCAGTTGCCACAGACGTCTCGACTGCAGCAACTGGCTGACCAGATCTGCACCCAGAGGAGAGGATGATGCACAGGCACAGGTAATGCTGATATACCCCAGAAATACAGATTGGACGAGCCAGCCCTGAGACAAAACAAGCCACGCGTGAGGAGGCCTCACCACGTTTCAGCTATCAGAGCAAAGGGGGTTAGCACCTGAGGGGAGCCCAGGAGGGAGAGAGGGAGGGAGGAGGTCGTTTGGACTCACTTGGATTGGTCAGAGAATCCAAATGAGTCGTGTGCTTGTAACAGATCATCGTATGGTACCTCGCTGGGCCGAGTGGATGTCCTGAGATGCCAAGGATGCCCCCTATAGCTGAGACCGTGGCTCTGGGTGTTGTGGGTCTGTCTGGGCAAGCCGCTCGTTACAGGTCATTTTAGACAAAAACACAGCCATGGTGAGTGATGCAGGCGCTCTGTCTCACTCCCACCCTGCACCTGCTGGTATGAGTATGTCACACGTTTCACACTTCCTTATTATTATCATCACAGACTACAGGTCAGCGCCAGGTGAGCTCTTACCATTGGATATCAAGCAGGAAGTGGGTCTGGTAACCTATTGGTGTATCTTGAGCACTGTCAAACTTAATTTGCTGGGCTACAAGTGAGGTTATCAAATAGAAAATCAATATATATATATAGATGTATATAGATATATATTCTAAATTTTTTTATATCAATGGGGAATCTCATACAGGAGCTGACTACTGCAGTCCGCACTCATTTAACTATTACATCCACCTAAACTTTAGGACATGAATCTCTTATATAGACAGTAATTTCTCAGTCAAATATACTTTTTTTTGTAATTTTTACTCCGTTGTTTTAGCATTTTAAAGTTCGATTCGTCATGCACAGAATAGTCGTTCCTCTCTCTCTGTTTATCGCCAGGCTTGCATCATGTTGTCAGCTTCATCACAAGTAGCCACCTCTACATCAATCGTCGTCCACGTCGTCGCCCTCTGACTCCTCTCCGGCTCTCCTCTCGTACATCTTATCCCGGTGCCGCTCCTGGATCTCTTTCATTTCCTCGGCGTAGCGGCTGAACGCTCCCCCGAACTTGCTCCACGCCTTGAAGGGGATTGTTATAGAGTTTCTGTAACTGGGCTTCACTTCGCTCACCCGTAAGAAAACTCCGTACTTGTTGGACCCCACGTCAAAGAAGAACCGCTTGGAGTCCACCATGATAGAGGTGCCCTCCGGAAGCTCACTGAACCCCCCGGCCCCTCCGCCGCCGGCCAGCTCCTCCTCATCTCCCCCGTAGTCGTCTATCAACTTGGCCAAGGCGTCGCGGAACTCTATTAAGCCTTGGGCCGGGAGTGCGATGGTTTGTCCGGCCTGCAGGCCAGCACCGGGGATGCCACCGACACCAACTCCGAAACCGGGGCCTCGGTTGACGGTCTGTCGGATCCGGAGAAACCGACCCCGCTGGTTCTCCTTCAGGTCGAGGTAGTATTTTCGGTTCTCACGCACCAGGAACTCGCTCTTCAAGGCCCGTCTAGGCCCGGTGTCATCCCCACCGGATGATTGAGCGATCTGCTCCGGGGTGCTAGGCCCCAGTTGGGCGTAGTGCTCTATGAAATCCCCCAGGTAGTCGCGGAACTCCGCCGCAACTGACATAGAGAGGGTCAGCCGACTTTTCGAGCCACCGGCGCCGACCTCGGCTATTTTGATGAACCGGCCTTTGGCGTTCTGCTTTACATCAAGGTAGAAGCGTTTGTTCTGAATGTCCAGCCGCTTCGAGGCCAGCTCCTGGGTCTCCGCTTCCCGCTGGTAATGCTGAAACCCGCCGCCTCCTCCCCCTCCGCCGCTGCTGCTGCCGCCGCCACCGCGCTCACTGCCACTGTCCCCATCCGCCATCTTCGCCACCAGCAGCCCGTTTCTCTGCGTATCTTTGACCCCCACCCCCCCTGTGCTTGCCAAGCTCGCGGAGGAAACCGGACGCTGGTTACTGAGCTCTGATTGGTCACTGCAGCTGTCAATCACAACATCAGATAGCAGGCTTGTCTTTTCATTCGCCAAGTCTCCTGCCTATCATGAGAACGTAACCACCCTCTGTATGACATTCAAGTACATATTGCATTTACAGTCCATAACGGCTCTGCGCTCATGTTTAACGTGCGACAAAGAATTTCTCTGATGGCGACTTTACTGTTGGTACACTCGCTGTCCCAATGCAGTCTGTAAAAAACTGTTTCTATCTGAAGATTTTATAAGTGCCCTTGTCCTGAAATCAAATAGTTAATTCCAACTACATCCCCGTGATTATGTATTTTCTACATTTTTGGGATGGATGCCCCTGGAAGGACACTCCATACACACACACGCTGTCCCGCCTACTTGTTGGTTCCGTGTGCAAAGACAGGCACGATGATCCTGGTGTGGGGGATGGGTAAATGTTGTGCAAGCCGTTCACTGATTGGTCGAAACTGGGATTCGAAGTAACAAAACGCACCCTGATTGGCTGTCCAGGCTCCCACGAGGGGTCGCATGCAAACGATTTGCGAAAGGGTTTATTGTTTCTTTGCTTTCGGGAGCCGAAATTGTTTGCTATCTACTCAGTTCTACAATCAAATAACGAGACGGAAAAATGGTATGTGCGCTTCGTTGTATGCCGTGTGCTTCACTGTGGATGTCGATATATTTGTATTGTAATTATTGTGCGACTGTAGAAAGTGCTGTTTTGAATTTGAACTGAGGAAATTCGACTAGAAGGTGTGTGGTTATAAAAGCTTGATAAAGAGCTAACTGTCAGCTAACGCGTTAGCATTAACATTAGCCTTAGAAGTCCGAGTTTTGTTGGTTTTTCGGTTAAAGGTGACATTATATTCACCGTGTGTATGATGACTCACGAGTCTGTAAATTAAAGATGTAAAGTTGGATTCCTAACGAAATGTTTTTTCACTCTGAAAGGTGGATTAGCAACCATTAGCAAGCTAAGTGTAGCTACTTTATTAGCTCAACGGTTGGTTAGCTGTTAGTAGTTGATCATAAGTCTGTCAAAATAACCCTGTAAAGAGCGAAAATTGTGTAAATTTCACTGTTTGATTTCAATGCGCATAGGCGACTCTGTGGCGGTGAACTTTTTCTTTTTCTGTAGAAATTGGTGAATGAAAACTTTAAAAGGCTGACTGTCTTAAAGCGGCGCCTCTGTTTTGTGTTTGTCGCGGGGTCACTGGCAGCATCCTGCCGACAACTTCTGGTGTTTTTATCGGCATGGCTCCGTATAGGGATTCCTCAATTTAATCAGAATGTATAGATTATATGGATGTAAGCTCTGGTAACGGTTATTGTTACCGCCCTTGATTTGCAGTGTGTTATTTGTGATTGGCGGGAAGTTTAACCGGGCATCTAACGATACGTTAACCATTGAAGCGCTAATACGGTGCTTTTAGGGTTGACTTTATCATTTGTTGAATTTCCTTATAATTCCACGACTTCATGTGCTAAAATGTTTTTGTGAACTTCATTGCCTACTAATTTGACATCATGATCTAATACTGTAGTAATGTTTTTGTTTGTTTGTCATGAAGCACTTATTGCTCAAAATTCAAACTCAAGTCTAGGCCCTCACCCATTTCTTCCTCAGTTTTGCATTTTCTTACTTTTTTGACTCTGATTTCATGCCCTCTGTTTCCTGTTGACAATGTCCTTAAATCACCCATGCAGGCTGGTGGCAAGGCAGGAAAAGACAGTGGCAAAGCCAAGGCAAAAGCAGTGTCTCGCTCCCAGAGAGCTGGGCTGCAGGTAAATATCTTTCAATCTCTGAATGTCTGTTTGTGGCGTAACTGCATAGGCAATGTGCCAGCTACCTTGATAACAGATCATTTCCCCCCACCATTTTCTTTATTGAAACCACTGTTTCATTTCTGTTTCCTGTCAGTTCCCAGTGGGTCGTATCCACAGGCACTTGAAGACTCGTACAACCAGCCACGGTCGTGTAGGAGCCACAGCAGCTGTGTACAGTGCAGCTATTCTTGAGTACCTCACTGCTGAAGTAAGCCATAATATTTTTCGTCACGCTGTAGTGTTTCTCTGTGAGATGGTGCTGTTTGCATTAATGTCCGTGGTCATTTTTCTTTGCAGGTACTAGAGTTGGCGGGCAATGCCTCCAAAGACTTGAAGGTGAAGCGTATCACTCCCCGTCACTTGCAGCTGGCCATCCGTGGTGACGAGGAGTTGGACTCCCTTATTAAGGCAACAATTGCTGGAGGAGGTGAGCCTGGCACAGACAATAATTTGGTTTATTTTGTCCTTGTTCTACTCAAATGTGTTTGTGCATCATACTTGCTGTGTCTGTACTCTAAGTCAGCACTAACTTTTCTGTAGAAATATTTGTCTATCTTTGCAGGAATCTTTTAATCTCACTAATGTTGTTATTGTTGTTTTCAGGTGTCATTCCCCAC
Source organism: Serranus cabrilla (assembly GCA_903364295.1). Taxonomy (NCBI): domain Eukaryota; kingdom Metazoa; phylum Chordata; class Actinopteri; order Perciformes; family Serranidae; genus Serranus; species Serranus cabrilla. The sequence continues at coordinate 16,448 of CAFUXE010001625.1, read as the reverse complement.
ATCCACAAATCCCTCATTGGGAAGAAGGGCCAGCAGAAGACTGCATAAATGCCATGTTGACCAGAAATTTCGGGGCTTGGGCTTTGATCGGACCAGGAGTTCACATTTGTTCTTTTTTATTATTAATATTATAGCAACGAAGATTGATTGTTAGGATTTGTTTTGTAATATTTCTTATCCCATAACTAGAAAAATACAGAAAATCCCTTAACGACAAAAAAAACCTTTGTATGTTATTGTAGAACGTTTGACTGGGGAGTTCATTATTATTTCAAATGGTGACAGTGGATTTGTTTGATTGGCCTGGGACTCTGTAATGTTTTATACTGAAAAAAAATGTTAAACCGTTTTTTATATAAAAAAAAAACTTGTGTTGTGGTTATTTTCTTGAAGGTAGAATATTTACTATAATACAAGTTTTTAAGGAGATGGGTTTTTTTGGTCCGCTAATAAGGTAAAACAGCTAAATGTGAGATGGTGCTTTCCCCCCCACCCTTTTTGACGTACTGTACTATTTTGAACTGCACACAGATGGTGATGTATTAAAAGTTGAATTTTTTACATCGAAATGAAAACTCATCTGCTACAGTGTTTTGTGTTTATAGTACTTAAAGAAATGTGTTTACCTTGAAAAGTTAGTGTGGTGCTTGGCTGCTGTGATCAGGTGACACTGATCCTGCAGGTTTTTGCCTCTTAATGGAGCCATCTGTCATATCACCCACTCCTAAACATGTGGGGGAGATGGGCTGAACCTTATCCGTACTTTAAAATGTATCATCCTTATCTAAATGTATGCACAAACTGAAATGTCCCGACCATAAGTCAATTACATTTTTCAAGTAAAGAAGTCAGAGTTTTAAAAAAAGCTGTGTTCAGGGAAATCAAGTATTTTATCTTTGAATAAATACTCATTGCATGTTATCCTTGGCTTGGTTTGAAACAACTACTTGAAAATATTTTTGCAGTTATGAATATAAGTCTTGTATGTAAGGTGCTACAACTGTCCAATAATACATTAACAGAACTGCAAAATGTTTTGTTTGTTCTTTTGAGTATCATATTTTAAGACTGGTGATTTAATCATTTTCGAGCTTTTGCGCCAAATTAAATTCTCTGTTTTTAAGTGTTGGAAAACAAATGAATGCAGATTCAGTTTATGTCAATTTGAAAGTATATTTAGTTTTACCAAGTAAATCAAACTTAATTCACATTTTGGGGTGATTTCTTATACCCATACACGCCAAAAAAACAGATTTAGTGTCCTAATACATCTATCAAATGCCACCAATATCAGGATGTCCTACTGCATCTGGTTGCATGCAATCCACTTTCTCTGTCTTATTTAACTAAAAATTCCTGCACAACATACATGAGCAAGAGGTTCAAGGTGCAATGTAATGACAAAGTCATATATCCCAGTTGCAGCAGTGCATACTTTGTCAGGGCAAACATCAGAAATTGGACATTTCAGCAGTGACACCTCAGGGTCTGTCCTGCAGGTCCACTGCCTGCCAGCAGGGGGAGCCACTGACATTCACAACAGCATCTTAGCTTCCCCCAATGATCAATAATCACAGACTCATATTCTGACTTCAGGTATCTGTATCTGCTGCATAAATAAAGCAAACTGTCCTGAAAAGACATAAGAAATATAATGATAAAAAACTGAATGTAACAGTTATTAATGGATGTATGTCATTAACATTGTGTTCGGTGAAATGCTTCAAATTCCTGCAGCATTACTTATTTTAAGCTGCAGTGAAGAAGTAACAATACAGAAATATAATGAACATAACATATATAAATAGAGTTCAAACTATATATCAATTTTTTTATTGATTTATTTTCTATTTTTCTTTCTACATTTTATGTTATTTTATATCCTACTTCCCACAATCCAGTGAAGCTCGACAACATAATATTTATGTTATATAAACTGAATATTTGCTCATTATGGAAAGACATTATAATGGACTGCATTAATTATTAATTTCGGGAAAATATTTGGATTTAAAGTGACGGTTTGAACCATGAACCAAATAAATAATGTATATATATATTATAGTATAAGTTAGAAAGCAAATAATATGTAAACAACAGTACTAATTGAAAACTGATGTTTCTTCCTTACCAAAGCAAAAAAACCTGACATAACTTATCATCTATCACGATGGAGATGGATTCATTTCTCATTAGTGAAGCCCCTTTAAAGGCTCCATCACAAGTTAAACTGTGGTGTTTGGATTTGAGGCTCTAATGTGGGTGTGTTTGTGTGGGCAGCTGCTGATTTTCACGTGCACAAAGCGTCTTGTTCTCACATTGATCGACAGCTTTGACACTGCGCTGTGCAGAACGGCCTCACATACAACACTGATTGCACTCATCTGTTGCACATTCCCATCATGTCCTGTATCAGTGCTGCCAGCGTGAACAAGGACAGTTCGGCCGCTTGTCGTGACAATCATTCGACGTACTTCGTATACATCCTGTGTGTCTGCGATTCAAGGCTGAATATGTCACTTGTGCTGTTGCTGTTTTATCATTTCTTCTGCTGCCTCTGTGTCGCCGTGAAGGATCTTTCTGAAGGGCAGGGCTGCTGTTGATGATGCTTTCATGTGTTTGTGGAAACACTTTGTGCAACAAGCTTTAAGAGGCTTCACTGGCTCACAACACAGCAAAGAAAAACACACTTAAGTTCATATTTTTGAAGAAAAGAGTTGTGGAAGATGCACTGAAATTCTTTGTGTTGTAGGAGAATTATTGATCTTGACTCAAAGATGATATAAAACTGGAGACCTTGATACTCATACGAGGAGAATTAGCAATCCATGAGAAGAGGGTGGGTTTACAGAATGATATTTAACACAATGCAAATATCACATTCTGAGGAGAGCAAAGGCACAAAAACACTGATAACATGAGCAGGAACAGCCTCGGACGGCTCGATTAGACAAAGCTGGCTGCAGCTTGAAACAAAGAGTGAATCCCTGAAAGTTAACTGGGTCAAAGGTCGGTTATAATGTGCAGAATTTGAACGCAGTACTTGTAAAGGAGACATTTGCAGTTCAAAATGTCTCCTTTACAAGTACAAGAAAGCTGTGGAAGCTGAAAAAACAATGTCACTTTTGTTACGTGTAATTAAACGTGAAGTCCTGTCAAAATAAAAGTCTTAAACTGACATGAGGAAAACCAGTTTCTCTGTGTTGGCAGTCAAACCTGCAGAGAACTTGTGGCGCTGACTTCTTGCATTAAAATAAATAACATTTTGTCCTTATTTGTGGAAATGTAACATCTAATTAGTGCACATATACTGTGTATGTTATCAAAAAGATGACGTGTATTTCAAGTCGCTGTGAAACTGGTTGATCTTCACATTTAACTCTGCAAGAAAAGCTTATTCCTCAAAATGTCAAACTATTTTCCTAAATGCCAAATAATCAGAAAGCATATTGAGGCCCAATTAACTTTAGTTCCCTCACAGAAACTTGGGAGTCTAATCATGATTTCACTCATCTCATTAGTTCCTTTGCAGTTACAACTGGCTGAAGTGTCAGAAAAACTCTTTATGATATGAGCTGTGAATGATGTGGAGGAGACGAGTGACGGAGGAACAAGCAGCTCCGAAACGGGTTTATGAGAAAGTTTTGTTTACTGGTGTGTGACTCAGAGGTGTGATGACTAAATGAAATGGTAAAACATGCTGTTTTGGCAGCGCGGCGGCTCACAGCCCAGCGATGACAGCCAGCATCTCATTACCACACTAACAGGACTGACCTTTGCAGTGACTGCACAGACTCACAGACTCACTCTGCTTTACATGAGGAAAACTAACAGTGACATAATATTAACGATGTCCATTTATATTCCACAAACACACAAATAAGAGTCCGTTTTGCTGTGTGTGTGTTTGCATCAGCTGCTGTTTGTTCCAGTAAAAAAACTAAAAGTCACAAAGCTGCTTTAGTCCTTCGATTGAAATGTGTGTTTTCTCTCAAAGATCGCCAAAGATACACTGTTTATCGTAGGAATAAACTGTAAAAACTGGCATTATTTTAGGAATTTGAACTTTCAGACAGTCCGTGAACGATTAAAGGTTTATGTTAAGTTTCTTTTAGAAAAATTACCCAAAATGAGGCTTAAATTTGAGATATTTCTGTCAAAATTCTACATGTCTCATTTAAAACGTAATAAAATAAACAGTTTGTAATAACCAGATTAAAAACATTAAATTCTGCCCCTCAGAGACTCTGTGAAGCCATGATTGATTCTGCTGAGACCAACGGTCACCTGACAAATATTCACTGAAAATCTGTTTACACAGAGCTGAGAGGAGAGGACAGGAGAGGCTGTAAAAATGTAAATAGTTCAATATGTATAGCATGTGGAGACTCATTTTTTTCCTAATATTCATGACACTTGATGGCACTTAGAAAAGTGTTGTATACGTAAATTCTAGTCAAAGTTTATTTATGAAACAACCTCAGGTGACCAAAGTGCTGTACAGTTATTAACAAACTCAGACACAAATATAGTAATAAATAAAAACAATGTAAACAATAAAATAATACAAAAAAAACAATAACACAGAAATAAAGACTCCATTTAAAAACAGAGTAGGAGTTAAAAGTAAAAAGCTGATGACACCCAAACAGCCTCCTGCAGATAAAGATAAAGTCGCTCCGAGACAGAAGTTGGTTATGAAACAAACACATGAAGTGAAGACTCCTCTGATTAACTGGGACACCACGAGATGTATTGTCCACATGAGCGCGAGCCTCAGCGGGAACACATGAAAGACGCATCACATCTTCAAAGAGCGAGGATCACTTGTTTATCCCTCCATCTCTCTCTCTCTCTCTCTCTCTCTCTCTGTCTCTCTCTCT
>CAFUXE010001612.1:125582-141524 GCA_903364295.1 Serranus cabrilla | reverse complement strand
CTTACTTTTACATGTGATTGGAGCTGTTTACCTTCTTAGCTAATACCCCTTCACACAAGGTAACATGTCATCTACACACTGACCTTTTGGCAAAGTTTAGATCTCTCTCCAATCGTAAGAATCTAGTTTTATGCAATCACATATGCCAATGGACAAGGCGTCTTACTTTAGACCAGAAATGTCAATTTTTTAGTCTCTGTGTTAGAAACTCTCAGACTGATTTCAGTGAACATGGTAGGATGTGGAAGAACATGGTGGTCAGATTTATTGACTATCAAAAACCTGTATATTTTTTTACATTCCGATTGCCGTCCTCTGATTTTAAATATGAGACCACGTGGCCTAATGGACAAGGCGTCTGACTTCGGATCAGAAGATTGAGGGTTCGAGTCCCTTCGTGGTTGAAATCTGTGGCTTAGTTAAAAGAAATGTGGTGTGAATGTGACTTGTCACAACCTTGACCCTGGTGGCAACATTGGTTCCTTGAACTTTGGCCTGCGTCATCAATCCACCGTAGTGACAGCAAGCAGGGGAGAGACAGGTCAAGTACACTCTATGTTTCCTCTCTCCTTTGGCCCACCAATTTCCATAGTTCCCACTTTTCGCTCGCTATTATCTCTCACTATAATGCATTGTGGACAATGGACTCTCATCAGGACAGCGAAGCCAAACAACCCCTGTGATGTCACAGCTGATAGTACTGCAAGACGGCGGCACCGTACGGTTTTGGTCTCTGTGAGGGAAAGCTTCAGCCTGATTTCAATAAAAAGGTAGAATGTCAAAGAAAATGTTGGTAACACTTTCAAAAAAAGTGTTTATTTTGTACATTATGACTGAAATAACTTTATTCAATTATACGATTATATATAACAAAAACAAAAGCAAAAACATTGCTTGGCATGATTTAAAAATGTTATTCACTTTTTTATTATTTTTTTTAAATAGTCAGCAATTGATTGACACTGAACAGTAATGATGTTTATTCAGCTATTTAATTAATTCCTATTTATTATTTTATTTTTATTCATTTTCTCTGTTATCATTTAGATAATTTTGCCGACAATGTAATACATTGTTTGTATAATGTAAAATAATGTAGAATAATGTAAAACATTTAAAACGCTTTTTATGTTTCTTTACAATGTATTTTTTCATTATTTTAATTCATTTCACCCTCTTAAATCAGTATCAGCATTGGTTTAAAAAATCCTTTATCAGTTGGCCTTTACTTTTTTGTATTTTTCCTGGGATTTGTGGGATTTTAAGAAGCTGGATAAAGTTACCATTCTGAATTCAGACACTAATGCTGTATTAAATGGATACTTTGCTCAATTAATAAATAAAAGTTAAATTCCACGAGACTTGTTTTGGTGTCTTGCTTCGGCACATTAATCAATGCACTTTTTTCTAAATTTACTAAACGATGATGGCGGGAAGGAGCTTCCATACCTAACCGGCCGAAAGAGGGGGCAAACTGCTCGCGCGCACACACACACTCGCTCACACCTGTGCAGCTCCTCCCTCGGTGAGACGGCGCCGTCCAATGAGAGCAGACTTCTACTGTGCGTTGGCTTTCACCGCCTCAAACACGCATACACCGCCACACACCCACACCCAGCCTGGAGTCCACACGCAGATACCCCGCGAGCATCTCCGTGTGAAAGCTAACCATGGCCGAAGGAGGAGAAGGCGAGGATGAAATCCAGTTCCTGCGAACTGTAAGTCCTTTTTACTGTTCCTCTGAAGCCGAGTGCCGGCGCTGTGCTGGGTGTCACTGCGTCGTTCTGCTCGGCTGTGAGTGTGTGTGTATGTGTGTGTGTGCAGGGAGTTTACCGCATTAAGGATGACAGCTCCTCGAGATACTAGTGATTGGTCAGCGAGTACTCTGTCATCATGCCGACAGGACTCAAAGGACGGGAAATGTGTGAAAACACAATGACTGACAGAAAGAAAGACAGGAGGACAAGAGAGATGGAGGAAGGTGTTTGTTGTAGCCGCTGTCATTGTCTCAGAGAGGAGTTGAGCAGCGTGCAGACTGTGTGTAGTCGCTGGTGTTGCATGTTGGGTGGAAGCGGGGCGCAGTGCGGTGCAGACTGGCAGCATGAAGTCTGCTGCATCTGCTTCACTTCACTTCAATTAGCTTCTACGCTGCTACCCTTTGTGTTTGTGTGTGTGCGTTTTTATGCGCGCGCGTCAGTCTATCTGTCTGTCCGTGTGTTCATTTCATATTTATCTAATAATGAAGCAAAGCTTGCATTGGACGTGACAGGACCGTGAATGATCACACGTGAATTCACTGCACCTAAGTATTTTCCTTTTTGATTATGCCATTGTTGCCCAGCATCAGTATCATGACAGCAAAAGAAAGGTTGCTGCAATGCTATTAACATGCAATGGCTTGATTCTGGAAAATCTTCCAAACAAGATGAGTCTCTTGCCATGCCCATGGAAATATTTTTTTTGAAAGAGGGTGTGTTATAGATGCTGTAACATACTGTTGATATATTTTTTAGGATAATATTGGTAGAATAAACTGTGTAATGTGAGAGGAGATACTTATGCTGACAAACCAACAGAAAATAGTCACCAACTCTGCAGTTCCTCTCAGCTCTACAGAGCATTTAATATCTTTCAGCTCATTGTTTTGGTTTTATGTCCGCAACTTGGTTCAGTCTCACTGCTCTCATGTCGAGCAGTAGCAGGCTGGTGTGGGTAGTGGAAAGGATCAGATAAACACAGTGTAAAATACCTGCACATTGCCAACATGCAGCAAAATTTCGACTAGCTTGTAAATAAAGTGGAGCATTTAGCAGCCAAGGAGCTGGTGAAGAACAAATCAGAGATAAACGACAGTGAAAATTAGATGTTGATTCATCAGGTGGATACAGACACAACTCCAACTGAATGATAATGTTGCTCAGTGTCTGTTGGATGTAAGCCATATGAACCTGATGGCTTTCAGCATCTTGTGAAGTGTTGCCATAAAAAGATTAACACAGTGTTAAAGTTGAAATTAAATTGTTCTGACTGAGGTTAAATACAGACTTGCACATATTGGGTTCAAATGTGTCCTGTTTTTCCATAAACAATCAGACAAAAACCTCATGAAATTTGAGTTGCCACAGATAAGTGAAGCTGCAACCATTAGTGGATTATTGATGTCTTGATAGAAAATGAATAGGCAAGCTAATTTGATAATCAGTTGTTTGTTTTCATCAATTTTTCTCAAATAAAGACCACCAGCATTCTATAGTTCCGGCCTCTAAAAGGATATCCTCTAGTCGTCTGTATTTTTGGGTTTAGACTGTTTGTAGGAAAAAACAAGACATTTGAAGACATCAGTTGGACATTAGCAATTTGAGGTGTTCACGCTAAATAACAGCATTTTCTGCCAGATTATTTGACCCTACAAGACACTTTCTAAGCTAGACTGGACATGTTTTCTGGTGAGCATTCTGGGGTTCTTTGTAATTGTTTTACGTGATTCATGTGTAAATATATAATGGAAATAAAGACTACAAGCTTGACTGTTCTAGTGCAGTTGCACTTGGCACCAAAGGACTCCGTTTAGATTCCAGTGCTGTCTTCATCAGCCCCGGGTGGTGATTGAAGAGAGATCGATTGACACAAGCAGCCCAAATGAGTTTCCCTTATAGGGTGTTTGTGTTCAGACATTCAGAAGATCAGATCTCATAGTACAACCCAGGTTCCAGAAAAGTTGGGATGCTGTCTAAAACGTAGATACATATATATTCAATTGAAAACTGGACAGAGAATATATGATCAAACTGATAAATTACATTTTTTATCATAAATATACAATAATTTATTGCACATTAGAGCTATTAGAGGGCTTAAAAAATGTGGCCTCCAGTCTAGTACCTGCACTCCTTTCTTTTGAAGGCCTGCTGCTCTAACACATGCAGAATGTTGTCTGGATGTCAGCAGTCTGCTTCAGATGAGCTTGGGCCTCGAGAAGTTGGCAGCGTTTCTGGATGTGTTTGCTATATGGCTAAACTCTGCATGTTAGTCTTAACTTGCATTCGTAGATGCAGCAACAAAGGTTTTGTTTTGTGTTCCCGAGCCCATGGGATCAAAGGTCATCCCTTGTTGGTTTTGGGCCTTGCTCTTTATATGTTACATGTTCTAATTTATTTGAATTTGTGTGTTGAGAAATGTTGTTTTCAAGCTGTTGGAATCTGCAGTTGTTGTTTTTTTACAAAGTGGTGAACCTTGTTCCATCCTTTCTTACTCAGTAACAACTGGGCCCTTCGGGGATGCCCCTTCCATACCCAATCATGATCCTACCACGTGTTACCAACCTGTTTACCTGTGGAATGTTCTACAACTTTCCCAGTGTTTTCTTGGCCTTTTCCTAACTTTTTTGGAACCTGTTGCAGGCATCAAATTCTGAATGAGTTTATAATTACTGTTTATCAGCTTGAATATTAAATATATTGTCTTTGTATAGTTTTCAACTGGATATAAGGATTTGCAATCGGTCACAAAGTGTTATTTAGGTTTTTTGACAGTGTCTCAACTTCATCCGTGTTTTGCATTTGTTGATGTTGCTTGGGCTGGCTCCTTTGTCTGACTGGGAGGCCGTACACCTAGTACATGCTGCAAGCAGCGGCCTATTAAATATCCAGCCTACCCTTAGAGCTTCTTGGTGTTCCCCCAGGAAGAGCTGTTTTTATGGCTGTGGAAAATATGTTTAGTCTGCTGCCTCCAGGACCCAGACACAGATAAACATTAGATAATGGAAGGAAGATATTTGGATACTAGTGTTTTAAAAAACACATCCTTAAAATTTGTATCCAAATTCTTTTATACATGACTTTGAGGTAAGGACAGAACTACTGCAGTGGAGGTTTTTGGCTACTATACAGAGTGGCTCCCAACAGGCCACCAGTCAAAATCTCAGCATGTTATAGCCTTTGAGCCGTGGCTTGCAGTGTGATGTGCTGCTCTCTTGGCAAAGAATGTCATCAAGCCATATCCCTGTAAATAGTAATTGAAAGGTCGAGCTACTTGTTTTTAACATTTCATTTCAATTCATAATGGATATCATAAACGGTTGGACCTTAAAATTTGTTACAGTTTTTAGTGTTAATGATAAAAAAGGGCAGTCCAATTTTTATAATACAAATTTAGGCACATAAACTCATATAATAAGTATCCTATGAAAAGCTTGAGAGTATTTCTGTTTTTACTGATCAGTAAGCAATCACATGAAAAAAAGTGGTTACATAATGTCAAGGTTTATATACTTATTTTGAGAAAGTTTTTATTTGGTTTCCTAAAATTATTACAACAGAACCTAATGAACTTAAAAATAATGGCATCAGTTGAAAACTATTAGCTGATAGCTAATTTCTCGATCATTAGAAAATTTATTTTTCCCTTAGCACTCAGATTGACGTTTCTCCTCATCGCTTTGACACCAAATCACACCATGGATCTTGGATGGTATTCCTCAAGGTCTTGGTGTATTAATTTGGTATTTTATCAAGATTTTAAAACATTTTTTTAATATAAATTCTGAGTCGCATCTCATTCATTTTCCGGATTCAATCTTTTAAATGATGTACACCACTTGTATGTGGCATCTGCTGTTGACCTATTAACTCCCCATAAAGACCCCCTTTTCCCCACCCCACCACTATAATAAAAGAGACTAACTGCTCAGGGGTTCAGCAGAAAACCAACTGCACCGTGAGCTGTTTTTCAGACAAGAGAACATATTCTCTGACAAACAGTGACTGGCATTTTTCACCATTTCCTTACAATTTACAGGCCAAACGATCAACCGAGACAATTAAGTGCATATTAATTGATAATGAAAAAAGTTGCATCCCCCAAGTACATGCATTAAAAAAGGGAAAATAAGCAAATGCATTTCTGAACAATTTCACAGAGCTAAATATTTATGATTCTTGATATTACTTCAATGGGACCACACATTAAGAACTATTTGTATTCACAGTAATGATACTGTTGTACATGTAAAACACTATAAACCAATTCTGTAGACACTTTAAAAAATGTTTTATTTAGAGTACCAACAAGGTCTGTACTGATGCATTCTTGACCAGTCAGTGGATCGAAAAAACGGGAAATAAATGCTGAATAGTCCAGGCTCTAACAGCCTATTAACATCTATTATCCCCAGTGACATTTCAGGGTCATGTTAACAAAGCAATGATTTGATCTAGCATTGAGTATGTCTTGCTGTCCAAAGCCTTACAAAAACATTCAATAATGTCTGAAATTGAGCTTAAATGTTCAGGTAATTCAAGTTGGCAGGAATGATCAGGTCCATCACTCTTTTTTTTTTTTTTAAACGGTAAAACTAATAGTCTATCTCCTCCCTCATTTTTTTTTTTGTTCAATTGACACCTTGTTACAGTGCAACTTCAGTCTGTCCACCTCAACAATCCAGCCACATGTTGAATCATGAGAAACTGAGCACACAGTGAAAGTCACTAAATACATCTTCAATGTCTATGAAAAAAAACAACTAATATGATGGTGTATGCTATGGCAGTTAATGGAAGTTGAACATCTTCATACATTAGCTTGTTAAACTGATTTCTTTTCACACTAGTTTGAAATCTTCCTTCACATAGAACCATGACACCCTCTATGGTTTCTCACTCGACTCATAATTTGCCTTTAACATCAAAGATTGTGAATTTGAGTCATGGGTGAAGCATTTTCCATATTTTTAATTTAAGTGTTAAAAGTTATGTTCCAGGCAATTCTGCTGACAGATCATCATCTATTTATCATTTGCCTCCTCTTCCCCCTCCTTCTGTGTTTTTCTCTCCCTACTCTTCTTCTTCTTCTCCCTGCTTGAAATGCCCTTACTACACACTTCTCTATAGGTTAATTTTAGCCACCTCTGACTTTCTCATTTCTCTGCATTGCTCAACATGATTGTGCCTGTGGTGGAGAGATTTTTAGTTCAAGACCTGGGTTATGCAACGTCCCATCATAATGAACATAATGAACATGTCATACATTACTCAGCCACTGTGCTGTGCGGATTAGAAACACATGGCTGAAAGGTTTATTGATAACTTTGGTCTGGTCGGTTCTGTGGATCCTGTGTTTCTCATTTGTCCTACTTTTTCAGCTTCCTGCTCTTTCTTCCTCAAAATGCCTGGTCCCAACTCATTGCTGCATAGCAGCTACAATTTTAATTTCCTGTTGCTGAAAAGTAGTAAAGCTAGACATAAAGACATTTAAGTGATGTGACAGCATAGGAGTCACATATTTGCAGTTATCATATTTAATCCTGCAATCCAACAACAGTGTATTATCAGGTATTGAATACTTTTATTTATCTGAACTTTTATCACAATAAATATGTCAGTATTATGAAGATTTAAGTAATTCGCTTTCTTTTGAGTATTAATTCTACTTATTTTCTGCAATACAACTACAAATCTGTTTATTGTTACCTGCTTTAGTAATAGGCTGTGCACTGGTGGAGGGCATCTCCTCAGGGACTTTGTTTGCCACATCTTTATGAAATCTGATGTTCATGTCACACACAAATAAAGCCAGGGGATGCTGTCATGGCAAATTCACATAATGGACGTTAGGACTGTGGGAAAAAAAGAGGAGATTCAGCAAGATAGGTCAGCTTACATCAGAGAGAGAGAGAGTGGATATTTAGTTTTCTTAAAATTTAAATAAGATTTTAATATCGCGGAAATCTCAGGGCTCTTTATTGGCAGAGACAAAAGCAAACTGCAGTAGCATAGCAGCTCTTAATCATCAAGACTTATGATACACTTATCATTACTGCACAGGTTAAATGAGCCGTGCCTGGTCTATTAAAACAACAGCACAAGCCCAGCCAGAATCAACTCAAGGTGTAGGGGCCCGTCTTGTTCTGAAGGGCGAGCAGGCCTGCAGTACGTGTCCACTTGAAATTATATTTAGGGCTTCTCGCAACCGACACCACAGTATCAGGCCTCTCGGATAATTTCAATAATGCGCAAAAAGAGAGCAAATTGCACTTAGCTGTAAAACTTAATGGGCATGCTTGCAGTCCAATATCATTAGGGCAATATATTTTGTGAATTAGTTCTTGCAAATCCTGCATTTTTCTTGGTGCTATCAGTGGCCGCAATCAGTTCCTTTCTGAATTCGCCCCTCAGTGAGCTTCGATGTTGGAAATGGACATGCAAGTGTAATTATTAGGCACAATGTCTCAGTGATTTCTTTCTAAGCTAAGTTCATGTGAATATCTACAAGCAAAAATTTTACTGAAATTGTTCATTCAAACAAAATGTCAATATCCCCACAACTACTACTCGTTGCGGGAATAACAAAAGTGTACACAAACATGCAGAAACGGATCAGTGTACTGCATATATGTACACTGTACTGTCACTCAGCTCATGAGAGCAAAGCATGAGGAATACCTTTTTCCAGGTAGTTAAGCTAATTAAAGCAAATTAAACAACATTACATCCATGAAAGGTTTTTATGTTTATTGTAGTACAACATGGAAAAGTTACAAAAATAAAATTCTAATATCTGCTATGATAAGCTAATTTAAAAAACTGGCTTTGTGTGTCCCTTGAACTTAACACCTATGGTATTTAAAAAAAAAAAAATTACTCTTCTCCGCCCTTTCCCACTAAATGGACTGAAATATTTTAATGAAGTAAGAAAATGATCATGTGTCCCTCTTGTGCACTTACTGCATAAATCATACAGGGTGCTTCAGTTCCCCAATCTTCAGAGCAAACTCAGCTCAGTAATCACTGAGGAGATGACAGGATTCTTTTGCAGAAGCACCAGAGCCCGTCCTATTTCCTGTGAGAGAAACTCTACAAAAACAAGACATGGATAAAGCTTTATATGACACAGCCATATGAAAAGAGAAAGTTAGCCAACCATTAGACTTTTCACTAATATTTACACGTATATTAGATGTAACGTGAAATTATGATTTAAAGACTATGTATACTTGAAAGCTTAACATTAATTGTTAACAGTCTTTATAGCCTGTACAGGACCGCCTATGTCCTTTGACCCTCACAGTGGACAAAACTCTGTTGCATTCTTGTTAGCTGAGTTGGGCTAAACAGCAACATTTCCATTAGCTATCAAGTAAAGAACTAGTATGTTACTAGTCATGTAACATGAGCGACTGTGCTTGATAAGTTTCAACTAACTTTGATAGCTAACGTGTAATTGGTTACACGTTAGCTAACATATGCCACCCATTGGTTTGTGGACTGCTGCTTTGAAGCCTTGAGTTTGCCCTTTTGGCCATCTTGGTTGATGGGATGTTTACTGAGGTAGCAAAACAAGTGAGAAATAGTGTCATATTCCTGTTGACATAGTCATATGAGTTGTTTTTGCAACCCAGTGTCACCAACTGCTTGTCACTGGATAGAATACAGGCTAAAGGCACTTATGCATTGGTTTTGCCATGTCAGCCCTGGGGGTCGCTGCTTGCCAACCTATAGTTTAGCCTTCTAATGTAAAATAAAGACAACAATTCGCTGCAATAAGTCTTATTTGATACCTCATGAGTCTTGAATGACAATATGCAACAATATGCCCTGTGTTGTTAAAGAGTAGGGATCAATTCCTTTCTCCTGACCAAAGATAATAACTGGTAAAGGTGGAAATGGTTATGTGGAAGAGGCAAGAATGCAGATGCAATGAATGTGTGCTCTTCCTTCCAGCGAGGCTGCAGCGACATCTGCTAGGTTGATCATATCATACATGTCAACTTATATATTAATGCACTGCAGGGATGCAGGGTTACTGCATTATTGCAGCACTGTGTGTTGGATCAATCCTCACATACAATAGCAGTGTTTCCTATTAATTACCTGGACTATGGTGGCCCACCATAGTCTAATCTGTCCGACCATAGTCTTATTTGCCCCACTAATGTGGGGTACTGAGAGTATTTTTACGCTATTTATAATATGAAGATATTTGTGTGTTGGTCAGTCAGCCAAATCCCCCGTTCCACCAAATTGGGCTCTAGAGGGTTCAGAGTCCACCCACCATAGTCTCATTAAAGCCTGTAGGACACTGCAATAGGCTGAAACATTAAAGGCTTAAATGTTGATTGGTTAGTGGTTGTTTACTATAAAAATTTACAATAGTAAACGACCACCATTTTTACAGCATTCTGCTGTGGTTGGTATACCATATTAGATTTGTCAAGTGACAACACAAATGCTTTCCAACATGATCACTCCAGTAATAATACTGTATAATTACACATTCATGCAGACCAACAGCTCCAAATAATGCACTGTGGAGGCCAAAGGTTCATTATGAAGATGCAATCAGTGCATGCAGTCCTATATGAGTTAATGGGATTCACTAACAAGTCAAAATAATGTAAATCACTTAATTTGAAGAAGTAGGAGTCACATATATTTCAGATATAATAAATATTGTGTCCCTTTGGATGAGGCTGTACGCTGTGTTGTGTAAATGTGGGTCTAATTAAAAACTGGCTTTTAGTGATCACAATCAATACTATGTTAAACTGCGATAAGGTTCTTAATTATCAGTAGTTTATATGGTACATGAGCAATCCATGCAGCTCATTTCATTTGATTAGCCATGAACTTCTCACTATATCACTTCTGGCTTTGCAAATAACTGTCTGTCAACAACTGTTTACTCCTGCCGATATTGTTTAGCTCTGCTGCCTCTATCTTCCTTAAGTTTCCAATAGCAATATTGAATTTACATTCTGGCTTTTTCCCCCCATCCCTGTATAGTTCTTCCTCCTTTCTGCCACCTCTCCTCTCATTCCTTTCCATCCCTACCTTTCATCCTCCTCCACCCCCCCAGCCACCCTCCTCTAATCCTGCAGCACTCCCTGCTAAGTGCACTTTGAAGGTAGATCAATACATGGATACTGGTGACTGCTGATGTCTCAGCACAAAGCAAACAGCATGGCAGCAGCCATGTATTTGTGTTCATTTAATCTCTGCTACAGAGAAATGTCTATGTTTGCAGACTTTAGAAATGGACTGAGCAGAGAATTCAAATGGAGAGCCACTGCAGGTCAATTAAAGGGACACTCAACATAAAACACCTGCCCCTGTAGACCTTAAATACAAATTACCTGACTTAAAAAATGCATTGTGTCGAGTGCAGATCACCTCCAGGCGTTGAGATTCTCCTGAACAGCATAGCTCTGACTGACCGAACTCCACTTAGAAAACAAACAGTGTAAAAGCTGTTTGCCTATCATCTTGCGGATAGGCCTGACAAAGCATGAGTAAAGCCTTTTCACACATCGTCATTATGATGTAGTTATGTTCACTTTATTCTAAGTACATACTGCTGTATAAGCAGCAGGCCGCATTTCCCTGATCGCCTGAGGGTTGTACCACGAAGCGAGATTAGTGGGTAAGGGAGATAACTTTTACTGTACAGCTAACCTGCTTGGGACCAATTTTTACTCAGAGTTTCAGGACAAAATCGCCACCAAAGCACATTTCACTGATCAACTCCTTTGGAAGCAGCGTCCCTCTGAAGTCTTTGAGCGATACACATTATCAGCTGAGGCAATGAATTATGAATGAAGATCTTTTTAGCTGTAATGTTACATTAATGCTTCAGAACGAAGCCATGCAGTTACAGCAGAGCTCACTGCATGGAGCGTGTCGCAGTGCAAAGCGACATGCATTCAGTTGGTGATGTGATGTCAGTAAACTATCATTTTTCAGTTATAGTTTCAGTTTTTTAAATATTTCTCCTTGCATTACACATAATCAGCTTTCCATTGCACCTGATTAAAAGGCCTTTGTTGCAATTCTGTAACACCACAAGATACTTCGAACAACAACCCTTCAAAATAAAGCACTTGATATACAGTCAGTGACATGGAAGGATAAACCTGCTGTGTGTGTTTGTGCCTGTTTGAATTTCACTAAAAGCCAAAGGTTCACCCATGGAGGCCACCCATATTTTTATTATTTTTGTGAATATTTTTTGTAAATAACAAAATCTAGACAGTTTTGTTATATGTCAAATAGATTTTGAACCAAACATAAAAGCCAAAAATAAAAATTCTGATCCAATATACCTCTCAGAAAGAAGACCTCAGCAGTGTTCAGTGTTCAGCACCCTAGGAAACAATGACAGTTGAGGATAAAATTTGTGACTCAATTGCAATTCAATCATAGCTGTCTGTCATGATGTTGCATCCCCTTATTCTTGCAAAAAAATAATGAATCCTAAACATATTCGCATAATGAGCATTTGAACATATGTCAGGGTGATGAGAACTTCCTTAAAGTACAGAAATGATCTTTGGGGGGGTTTGCTTATGACCCATGAACCAGCCAACTTTTGTTGTACAGTTAATGGTTTAAATAAACACCAACCTCATAATGTGAAGAAGTTGTAGTAAGGATTAAAAGAGGAGCTATGTGTTTATGATTAGGAAAACATAGTTGGTAGGAACAACTAAATTTACTCTCCCATGTCAGTTGTCAGTCAATAAGATGTATTGGCAGATAGTGATTTTTAACAAATACAAAAATATAATTAGAAAACAATTTGTTTTTCATACTGAATGGGACATTTTATGTTTGAAAAATCACTTGTTACTACTTTCTTTTGGCAAGTTTTCTAAATAACTTCAACCAAGGTTGGCATTTCTGCAGAGAAACTTCATATCACCAAATGCAACAAACATGATACACATATATCTGTTATATCATCTATGGAATCTTGAGGTCCTTGTCAAGGTTGTATAAGAATTTGAACTCACAGCTAATATGTTGTAGCTATAACCCTGTTTTCATGTAAGGAAAAGGGTCCAGTGCACCGATGAAGCCTCATCCAGATATTTCAGTATTTTGTAAATTGAAAGAAACCAGGTTTCTCGTTGATGACCTTCATGAATCTGGTTACTGCTGCAAGCAGTGAATAATTTCACAAGCGGCTGTAACCACCTTCATTTTAATATTCGCTGGTATTAGAACAGGTCGGAGCGGTGCATAGATATATGGGAGTGAGGAATGGCTCGGAGAGTTCAGGCTGTGTTTAGGAGCAGCCATGCAGAGCTTGTTTGTGTTAGTATAAAACTTACTGTACCCATTCTGCCACTTCAGCACTGTCCTAAATTCATCAAGGGAGCTCAGTTCCCCATGTAAGGACATGCTGACCGGCCTGTGGAACAAAACAAGTTTTTATTAACATACACTGCTGACCCAGTATACAAGATATTACATGAATGAAAAGGAAATAACAGGGGTTTAAAAAATTAGGAGAGCTAAATACAGGAGGGATAATCAACCTCTTTAATATAACTGAGAATGTGCATAACATGTGACTTATGCACAACACGGAGTTAGAAAGGCTATAAAGATATAGTGAGCAAAAATCCAACTAACATCTCTACTATTAACACAACAAAGACAGTTTTCAAATGTTTGTTAAGTAAATTCAAGTAAAGTAAAAGGGAAGTTCACATTACAGACACTCTAATCATGGTCAGCTCTCTAAACTTTCTATTAAAATCAATTAAATTCTATTTAATTTTAGTGATATAGCCCTATATCACTAATTTACAGTCCGTACACCATACAGCATCTTCTGTCTTTTGTTTTTACAGAATAACCAACAGCGACAATTATTGCATTAACGCTAAAATGATATCTGTGATTATTAATAGTACTAGTGTTGGCAGTGAATATAATAGAATCAAAATAACAGCAGTAATAGTAGCATTAAAAATAATTAAATGAAAAATAATAGCTTAAGTATCCAGAATTGGAGCAGTAATAATAAAAGAAACATGGCAGTTAATAATAGTAATATTAGCAGAGAATATAATGGGATGATAATAAGTGGTAGTATCTATAGTAATAGCAGTAGTAATTGTATAAATATGACTAATCGAGCAGGACGACAGCAGCATTCGCAGCAACAATTCAGGGCCTACCATGATCCATGGTGATGATGATGGTAGTAGTGGGTGTCAGCAGCAGGCACAGGGTACTATGAGCTCTTTTAGATAGTATGGTACTTGAGCATGAAGGGCTTTGAAAGTGAGGAGAATAATTTTAAATTCAATTCTGGATTTTATAAGGAGCAAGGCTAATATAATAATATAATCACTGTAAGTTTCTCTGGGAATCCTCACTTCTGTCCTGCCAAATTAAGAATCATGTAGTTGAAATTATCGGCACCTTTATTTCACTTTGTGTTTGAGCTTGCACCCTTCCAACAGGGGGAAACATGCTGCAAGTGGAGAAAAGGTGCAAAGTCAAAAGCACACAAACCTTGTGTTGGAGTGTTGCCTTGACTGTGTGGGCGCTGGGAAGCTGTGAATGAAAACTACATTTGTTTTAATGCACAAGAGCAGTAGTAGTGAGTGTAACATGTTAGAATATTGTAAATATAAATGATAATGAATCTATGAAAACATAAAGTACACATGGTGCAAGTGTTGAGTTTGCACCAGATCAAAAACAGGCAGGTTTTTACTTGGTTTGTTGCTTTCTTTGTCCCTCCTTCACAGATCTCCAAAACTCATGCACGCATTCACGCACACACAAACACAAACACACAGTCAGTCCCCAGAGTGGTTTACTGCTCTTCTTCAGGTCTGGTCAGGCTCAATTAAACATCATATACCACTGCTGAATAATTCAAAAGGAGCGGTGAGGCTGATTGGTGGATTCATAATTAATGTTGGACAACATAGTGGTCAAGGCACTGCTGTGATTTAGAGTGTTAGTGTGCTGTGTGTGTGTGTGTGTGTGTGTGCGTGTGGTTATAACTGTGTGCATGCTGGCAGGTGAACAGCTGAGTGTGCCTTTTGTGTAGTGCAGCAGGGCTTACATTGTGTATTAGAATTGATTTAATGAAAACATAGTATATGGTTCATGTAAGTATGTGATGGTTGGGAGATTTTCACAATCATGCAATATTTCTTTGTTTGGAAATGGAAAATCAATGCAAATGATATAAGCAATTATTTTGGATGGTGAAAAGGATATGGGCAGGAATAATCTGTGTATCATGGCATTCTCTGGGAAACATTTTCCTTCATCCCTGACCAATTGTATCTTTTCACCCATTTTAATATGTGAAATCGCAGTATTGTCTTCAGTACCTAGGAGTATCATCAGCTGTTGCTAAGGAGAAGACGGAAATCAGAGTTGTATCAAACCCTTTTTTTCTATTTCTATTTGAAGTGCTTCTACATGCTGTAGCATGCAAGTGTTACCTGATACCTTTCTTTTTCTTCTTGCAACATATCCGATGTGCAGACATAAATCTATTAAATAAGAATATTGACCGAATTACATCATCAGTTAAACAGTCAAAGAAAATGCATGGTGAAAGAAAAATAGGCTATAAAGTCTTTATATTATTGTGGTGTTTGACCAAAACAAACTCCAGAGTTTGAGGCAAAATCAGAAGAAGAAGCACCGTTCACACAAAGAAAGGTAAAAGTCCAAAAACCAAGAGATCAAGCAAAGTTGCAATATATTATAGTATTTCTGCACATGTTGACACTGGGAAGCGGTAGCTGGTGCTACTGCAGGACAGACGGCTGACTCTGCGGGAGGAGAAGATGAGACAGCGATGGCTGCTGTTCAGGTTGGAGCTCTGTGACTCTAACAGGGTAATTCCCTCAAAAACTAATGACCCAGAGGCAGACATGGACACCTGTATGAGTAATCAAATATGCTTCCAAATATCTTTAATATTCTCAAGATGTACCATACAGATCTTATTAGGATCTCTCACTCTGTTTATGCGACAAAAAATTAGACAAAGATTGAATATGGACTTTTTACTTAATGGCTGTCGCAACTTGGATTCAGCTTGCCAAAATCCCAGCACTGTAAGAATAAATACAGTTGTATTTGAACCACAACACAAAAAATAGGTGGAGCAGCAATTCTTTTTTTT